>JAUMHB010034256.1:10141-20520 GCA_032359685.1 Pittosporum tobira | reverse complement strand
ATATTTTATATTTAATTTAATAATTAAATAAATTTTATTTTAAATTTTAATATATAAAAATAAAATTTAAATAAATTAATATTTGATTTAATTCGGATTATTTTTTAGATTCATCTGTACTCCGTGGTACTTGACTGACTACCAAACTCTAAAAAAAAAAATAAAATCTGAAAACGACTTCTAAATATCTCATGCGACATTCCGTGTCTGTTGTCTCTCCTCTTTTGACTTTTGAGAATACCATCCATCCAGGGAGTCCGGCTGGCAACACATTATTTGGATCCGGAAAAGGAGTACCGGAATGGAATGAATCGAGATTAGAACTGGAAAAAGGCTGAAAAGATAGTTTAAGAATTTCGCGAGTTAACTCAGTCAGTAGCAAAAAGGTCAAAAAAAAAAAAATCTTAAAAAATTAAATAAATTTTATAATATTTAAACGCTCAATAAACTGTTATCACCAAATAAGTACATAATTTATCTTTTCCTTTTTATCCGGTTGTGGAATTCAGTTATTTAAATTTGTATATTATGGTTCTCAAAGCTCAAATGAAATTAAAGAAATCAAAATTGTTTTAATTTTCAAAGATTTGTAATCAAATGAAAGGATTCGGAGGATAGTTTCGGTATTTGGAAAAGTCATAGCCGAATTCTTCAAACTTCCTCTATTCTCTCTTTAGAACAGGGAACAGAGATCATTGCAACCGTAAAATCTATGGGAAGAAAAACAGAACCAAGATTTCATTATGTTATTTCATGGTCTTATTCTTGGCAAGAAAATGAAATAAAACTTTTGTACTGCCAATCCCTAAATAAAATAGTAAATACTAAGAAAGCACACATAAAATAATAACAGATGAAATGACCTCTTCACTAGTCACCTGAAGAAAAACTAGGTACATTTTTCTAACGAGACTAAAGTTCCAAAGCACCAAGTTACATAACTCCTGTAATTTCACATAAGAAAGACACCATTATAATATCTGCTGTATACTATACTATAACCCCTTGAAAAACAAACAAAGAAATTCGAAAAACAACAGATATCCTCTAATCTTCAGGCACAATCCAAAATCGGAAAACATATAACACCACCAATTTCTACTATTTAAAAACCAACATACTAGAACCACCAACAGCTAAAATCAGTCGCTAGAATCTAAACTTCCACTATGAGAGCTACTAGCACTGCGACTGTGTAATGAAAGGCCCCGCAAATGACCAGTAAGAGCAGATCCATCTGATTTTTTCTCCTGAAAAAATTTCTCGCGCTCAACATGTTTTGCCGGTGGGGGCGGAATGTTGACAGTTGGCACGGCCGGTCGGAATGAACTTGGTTCTTGCTCAACATGCATTGGGGGAGAGGATCGAATGGCAACAGCTGACAAAGCCGGTCGAAATGTATTGGGTTCTTGCTTTGGCTCCACACTTAGCGGCCTTATTAATGGACGGTGCAACCTATCTGAAGATCCAAGCAATCCCAAGGGTCGGTCTATTTGACGGTTTTCATCTTCTGGCTGCACACAAGCCTTTCCTTTCCTTATCCTGTTGTGTCAAAAGTTATATCTAGTCTACATTTTTAAATATTTAATCCGTCCCACAAAAAGAGTCCCATTTGAAAATTTTGTAGTTATTAGGGATACACACACACACACACACTCAATATTTACCCTATATATAATGACTAGTTAATTTAGTAATGGTGACATGACAATAAAGTTGTATGTACGTACCTTCGGAAAAGCTGTTCAGGCTCTTCTTCTTCGTCTACTTCGTCTTGATAGAGATGGATTGAAGTAGTAGAGGTTGTTGATCTAGCAGACATAAGTGCATCATGTCGAGTAAGAACTTTATGTAGCTGGTCATTCAGCTCAACTGCTTTAGAAACCACCTTCTCGTCACTAGAAAACAAAAACAGGATCATTTGAATTCATGTTTACTTCAAAATTAGGATTTTAAGGATTAACTTTCAAAACTCAAAAAAGAGCTCTTTTTGTGGAATGGAAGGAGTAAAAAAGAAGTAATCAAATCTTGCAAGCAGGGGAAAACCCACATATACTGGTTCAAGCTAATTTCAATTGGAAGCCAATTACCAATAATCTTGTTTAAGCTAACTCCGCTATAATACACCTCAACCTTGGAAACCATAAACAAAAAGTAATAACTTTTTCCAAAAAGGGAACATCCCAGATTCTTGTATTAAGGTAAGTCCAATTGAAAGTAATTTTACTAATTTTGGTTTTTAATTGTGCTAATCATTTTTGGAATTATTTTTTGTCTACAATAACAGAGCGCATTACGTTAAAGTTCTTATATTTGAGTCTCATATCTTTTGTGGACCTTCACGGATCCACACCTCAGGCTAGCTTTCACCCATAATGTTCTACCACTCCTAGGATCAACTTCCATGTATAAAGGCTCACTCTAGTTCTTGGCATATAATTTTACTAGATTAAAATGGTCAGTTAGACCAATACCCCAGAAGTCCGAAGACTAATGGAACGTGTAAGATCGAACTTCTTAAACTTGAATCCAACAAGTAGGTCCCATATTCCAGGCTAGCCTCACCCAGGATCATAAACCAGGGTCGTGTATTCCTTTTTCTGATAATAATAAGACATTATTCAAAATGACACCAAGGGGGTGCCACCTATATATAAACAAATTATTTCTTAAAAATCGTCAAGCCACACAAACATAACGTGAGTAGGCAAAATATGTCAGAAACTCACAAAACTATATACACCCTGGATAAACCTCAATCTGCAATCGGTTTTCCAATAAATGTAATTTGTGAGCTAGATAAATATCCAATTAATGTTCAAATTCAATTTCTTTTTTTTTTAGAAGCATGTAAGAAGTTACTTATTTGAGAGCATAACCAAAGCACTGCTTTAAGTTATTTGCATATCTTGTAACTTTGATTCAGTATAATTACCAATAATTGCGAACAAGTGGACTACAAGGAGATATAATAGTCAAATTAAAGCCACAGCCAGTGGACCAGATTGCATATAAGGAGGCCTGGCCTTACCGGGAAGTCATTGCAAGATGCATTACTCGTTGCTTCTGGAATGAACACTGTTCCACAAGATCCAGTGTGAACTCATCTTTAGCTCCCTATATCAACAACCAATAATTTGTTACATCCTTAGTTATAAAAATAACTAAATCCCTTCTCGAAATGTATTGATGTAGGTACACTTGACCATTAGTAGTCACTGATATGGTAACAACAACTTAAATAAGAAAGCCATTATTATGATACAATCAAGATTACAAATTCAGGAAAACGTCAAGGAAGTGACATGACAAAAACTGACAGGACTTTGACCATAAGAAAACTTTTGTAAACTGATGTCATACATCATATACTCTAAATTATCTATTTGTCTGAATAACAGTTTTTTTTTTCTTTCTCGATAAGTAAAAGATTACATTAACGAGGCACCAAGAGGATCCCAACTTGTCTGAATAAAATATATAAGGAGATATCTCTATAATGCCACATAAGTAGCATGGATACACAAGTGATAAACGAATACGGAACAAAAAAGAATGCGGGTATTTAATATTGTATATATGTTAATTTCATAAAATCTTATTAACTTTAATTCAAAAAGAAGATCAGAAATGCACCAATTCATCATATTTCACCACTAATATATTTCGCAACTCAAATAATAATCCAATCATAAGTTAAATTAACATGGTCACAAAACACAATCATTCGTCCATTTTAAGTAGTGTTCTAAAATTCTTCTACTTGACCCTAACCTCGATTTAGCCGCATAGGCAGTCTAGGCAGGGTTGGCGCTTAAATTCATTTAGTAAAACTTCCCTGTGCTTTCTCTATTCTCTATTTTTCTCTGGCACGGCCGTCTTGCGACTAATTTTACTTTATCAATGACTGGCTTCTTTATGTAATTGTTATGATACTTTGCAATAAATTTGAAACTCTACTATCTGTCAAATGAGATTGTATTGCCTTTTAAGATTTTGTTCTGGGTAAGTTTTGATGTACGGTATAGAATGTTTACACCTAATATATGTTTTACATGGTTTATACAAATAATTTTGATAAGTAAAATTAATATTACAAAGCCGCCATACAAAAAGCAAGCAACCCTATTCAAAAGGCTAAGCCAGTAGCCCTTTCCTAGTGGTTTAATAAAAATTCATCTAGGAAATGCCTAGGTGCCAGACTGCCAGGCGACCGTCCACCAACTACGTCACCCTACCTATTTTTGGAACACCGATTTCAAGTAAAGTCACGTAGCAAATTGCTGCACCCCAGAGAGTTTTTAACCAAAAACTTATATAAGAAACCAATATACACGTGTCAAGGACGGTGTCCAAGGAGACACATGACCTAGGAGGAGTTTCTGTGCATCACAGAATGTTTCTAACCAATCAAAACATATAAATGACAAAAATCAAAAGCTAAGTAAGGTTGAGATAACAACAGATATTTAATCAACCAGCATACCTCAGGATTTTTAGTATCAACAGCGTCAAGGACGTCCCGTAAGACCTCTAGTGCATTACCTGCCTTCTGAATAATACTGATTGGAATAAAGAAATATAATTTAGAAGCATGCTAAAACAATATCGTGATACTGTCATAAATTAAGTGAAAAGTCTTTGATTTTTAATTAAATATTAAATACATTAGTTTCCTATGAAAGCAAAGCAGCACACGGAGAAATGTGATGGAGAGGAGCCAATTTGGAAAATTAACAATCTTTTCACTAGCCACAAACATTTTTAATTGGTACAGTTTTTTAAATGTGCGGCTCCTCTTCAATTAATAAATCACATCTTTCCATTCCCATACACCCATTCACATAGCACATTGTACCCTTTGTTTTTATTAAAAGAAATATTGGTTGTCTAAGGGAAAAAAATGAATCTATTTCAGATATGTGCTATACGATGATGGTAATTTTAATGAATCTATTTCAGATATGTGCTATAAGATGATGGTAATTTTTTTCAACCTATTGGGTCCATTTTAGAGTTTATTTATTGTGTTTTTATTAGTTCATGTGAATATTATCGCAGATTAATTTTAATTGTACCATGGTTGTGTTACACACTCAAATTACATCAAAAAGAAAGAGTTGAAGGGTTGTATGGATTTCAAACTATTTAAATCTTTCTACACTTAGTAGTCTCTTTTCTCAATTAACCAGGTTGACCATGTCTTTATTTTATTTTTTGTCTTTTAAATAATTATGTCTTTGTAAAAAAAATTGAAAGAAATTCTTTGTCCTTAGGGCATTTTCTTTAAAGTCGTTACTTAGTGAAAAAATAGTGTTGGAGTTTATACAATTGAATTCAACTAATACAGAGACCCAAAAAAAAAAAAAAAAAAAAAAAAAAACTGAAATAGAAGAGTCTTATACAGCCAAGTACAAAGTCTGACATAGAGAGGCTATTGGTGATAGGTGCACAATAATTAAAGGGGTATCCAAGGAATAAGATACCAAAAAAAGAAAACAAGAAAAGGTGAATGATGATTCTACAAAACAATAGAGTGAATGCAATTGTAAATAACCCAGGTTCACTTTTTGAATATATATAATGCCATATGAATTGTTAACAACTTGACTTGCATACATATATGTTCATATATATTATCGTTTTTATACGACGAGTTTTAGCACTATTTATGTCTAACCAAGTGATTGGCGACACCAATATGCGCTATATATGGAAGGGATGTTAAAAATTTTCCATCTTAGAACAACCAATCAACTTATATAATCCTAAGGAGTTAAATATTCTTGCAGCATCAGGTACCTAGATTCTGGAACAATCTTAGGTTCTGGTTGTGGTGCACTTCTCTCATGTCCAGAAGAATCATGTTCACCATTAGCCAATTTATTCTGATTTGTGTTAGGAGGTGGATGATTATTTGGTCTAGTTGGAGGCCTCTGAGGAAATTGTACTCCTGCACTCTGCAAATTTAGATGCCAGTAGTTAGCATCTATAAATGAACCCCAAAAAACATTTATTGTCAATAATTGTCGTCAGAAACGGAAAGCCACAATAAATATATCAGTTGCCATATGTACAATAATTTGATATGCCAACTTTTAATGGATTTCATTTTTGTTTACGTTGGCAAAAAGCAGTCATGGTCCTTATTATCATCATTTTTTTTTTCATCTGTAACATTAGGCATACGTGCACAGAAACAAAATAGGGTTGCATTTTTAGAGAATGAGGAAGAGAAAGAACTGAGAGGGGGATGGGGCAGGAGGGTAGGGACAGAACAGGTCTTTCTATATCTAGTAGCTGAACATACAACATAATCCTCATTTATATATATGCAGAAAGTACAAAATTTAGGAAACGAAGAAGGATCACTCCTTTATTGCGAAACGAAGAAGGATCACTCCTTTATTGCCATTACTTAATAAGCAGATAGCAATATGTAAAAGGCAGTCGAAATTTCTACCTACCACCAAATCATAATATGCTGTATAATATTGAGGGAACCTTCCAGAAGCTCCACCAAGGGACGTCTGTGTGGCATCTAGAAGAAGAAATATCTTCTCCCGTACAGGTGAGTCCGACTGTAAAAACGTAAAATATTCCATAAATAACAATAATACTAAACTAATTATAGTAATAATAAACAATCAAAACATATTATGAGTGAAGAAAAACCGCACCTTTTTCTTTACTAGTTTCACTAGTGAAGGTAGGAAACCTGTGTCAATCACCTGCTTATGAATTGGCTCTCCAATATTATTCATCAAGACTTCCAGCAACTAAAAATTCGAAAAAGGAATACTCATTAATAATAGACCAGCAGAAGGAACTCAACATTATGGTAGCAAGGCTTCTAGAGCATAACTTGGTAGATGAAAAGGAATGTAGAAATATTTAAACAGTGTGTACCTACCATAACAGCAAATAGCTGCGTATTAGCATTCTTACTCCCCACACGCTTCTTAACAGCTTTGATGACATCCTTAGCTTGCCTGTAAATTTCATCAACAAAAACCAATGTAAGAAATGACAGCCGTAATAACATAGCATTGTACTAATATGAAACACACAGCAGCTCAAAGCTTGGCTCCTAGACAGTCAAGTTTATGTGCACACATATATATATATGTGTGCGTGTGTGTGTACATACATACATATATATAAATAAATAAAAACACACACACACACACACACACACACACACATATAGGCTGGGGATCCAGGGCTGGACCTGACATTCAAAATTTTATCCGACGATTTAGATTTATTACCGTCCGCCAAACAAAAAACGGATATCCTCCATTATTAATGGTGGACGTCCTCCATTATTAATGGCAAGAAGGTCATAAATTTAAATCGTTGGATTGAATTTTGAATGGTAGAGATTAAGGGGGTTCACTACAATGTCTTACTACAATGTCTTAGCCAGGTCCAGCCTTGGATCCGGTCCCATATATATGTCATGCAGAAAGATGTAAACTATTGATAGGATTAAGACAATGGCATGAAGCTCAAATATATTTTCTGTTGAGATAAATGTCTCGTATCGGGTATCTAGGAAATTATGATCAAATTTATATACTTGAGAGGCCTTTCCACTCATCACCAATTGGTTTTAAGTTGGATGCTTCAATATTTTCAATACCCAGCATTACTAATTTATTAAGTGTCTAAATAAACCCAATAAAACAAAAGGAAAAAGACAATCTTTGATCAATCAACAATTCTAACGAAAGCAATCAATCATCCTGTGATCAACCAATTATTACTTCAAACCGATCGCTAAGTGTATACCTATGATCCCTTGCAACCAATTCACAAATCTCAATACTTTTAGTCCAATCAACTTCAGTTAGCTTATCACTTGTAGCAGCGCTAACTAGCTCAGCAGCCATTTCCCCTTATTCCTGAAAAAGAATAACAAACACAAATTAATAACGCAATTAACAACTCATTAACTAGAAGAAATCAACAAGAAGAAGAACCCTAAAAATTATAAAACTTAAAATCACCAAATTAGATCTGAAATTCTTAATATACAAAATCTTTATACAAACTAAACAATACCCATATCACAAACCCAAAACCCATTAATTCCTTACGAAAAAAGTTTAAATTTTTACAATTTTCAGCAAATTAAAATGAGATCTCAAGCACCTTATGAGTTATGTCATGGAAACGCAGAAAATAAAGGGAAGTTGGGCACGAACTTTGATGAATGGATCTGAAAACAATGGGAGGTTTATAGTCCAAAGATGATCATCTATTCTGACAGCTAGCTCTTTAAGAGAGTGAGTTGGTTGGGCTAAAAAGAAAGACACAAGGAAGAGACTAGAGATAGGAGAGAGAAAAGGACATGAGTCTATCGATGACTTGGTTTAACTTTAGATTCTATTGTTTAAGGATTGAGTTTATAAATCAATCTGTTAAATTCATATTGTCTTAATTATAAATATAAATATAAATATAAATATAAAATATATATATATATATATATTTATTTTTATATTTTATAAAAAAATTAGAGAAAGAGAAAAATTTAATTAAAAAAAGTTGACTGGAATAATTAATTTTATGTTTAAAAAAAGTATTTATCATTTAAAAACAATTGTGATTAATATTAAAAAAATATGATTAAAAATATTATAAATAAGAAAAAATAATAATTAAATTTAAATAAATTAAATAAATTAAAATAATATAAATTAAACAAAAAGAGTATTACATTATTTAATTTAATTTTTATTTTTCCAAAAATATACTAAAGAAAATTTTGGGGTGAATGAAAATGACAGCGCTTACTTTTGGATTTTTCAGTCATTCTTTTTCCTTTCGGGACAGCAGCTGTCGGTAGCTTTCAATATTCCAACAATATTAAAATAATACTTGCATCTTGGTACCAAATTGAAAAATCACTCAATTATTTTGGTGCAAAAGCTCAGACAAATGTAATGTTAATTTGACAAGAGTCAATTATATGCAATTTTTTCTGTAAATAAATGACATCACTATTTAAAAAACTTAGTATACTTCCTAAGTTTGATTTGATCGATAACACTAAATATTTTAAATTATTTATAAAAAAATTTAAATTTGACTCATTAAAAGTTCAATAAAATACTTGTTTAATAAAATGAATTGAACTTTAAAAAAAAATATTATCTAAATAAACCAAACTCGAACTTTCGACTCAACTTGTTTAACATTCATAATCATACACACAAACAAATATTCTCTCTATTATAAACTAATAGTCGTTTTACCTCCATGCATACGGATTAAGACCGCAATAAATATAGTGTATAAGTTTATTTTTATCTTATATTAAAAATTATAAACTAGAGAGAAAATAAACATAAATAATGTTAGTGAATTAAACATATTTGAAAAAATAAGAAAAATTAAAGATAATATAAAAAAATTGTTATATTCTTCTAAAAAAATATAAATAATAATTATTTTAAATAAAATTTCTCCTTTAAAAAAGACTATTATTTTCGAATAAAGTGAATATGTTATATAAACAATGAGAAATTATTGGGAAATGATTTGTTAGCTGAGATAATAGGCTGAATTTGGTGGAGAAGACTCATGCATGTAAAGTTCCCTAGAATTGTACCTCACCATACTTTAATCCTTCCTTTTCATATTCTTCGAAAACAGAAAACCACCAAAAAAGAATGATAACTTCTATTTTTAGAACCATTCTTTCATAGCATGGAGTTCTTCGTATTCTCTACCTATTTCAAAATTAAAAATAATTTTAAATTTTATCAAATTAAATTTATAAAATTTTAAAATTTTAATTATATTATAAATTTGTTAAAATTTTAAAATTTCTTTGTACTCAGTAGTAATTTATAAGAGTGTAGTTTACAATATTAACGTTGATGTCGATCAAAATAAACTAAATTCATTTCAAATTTAGATTTTTGAATTTCATAAACATAGTTCATTGAATAAAAAACTGGAATATATATATATATATATATATATATATATATTAAATTTTATACATATACCTCACATTCTAATAAATTATAATAAGTAATATTGCGTAAATTATAAACCATGTGCTATTAAAAAAAATAAAAATAGCAATTCTCAACCTTTGATGTGACTGCAAATGTAGTGGCGTAACCATAGCAGTTGTGTTGGCGTTGGGGTGTGAAGGAATAAAGGAATGACGAGTAGTTGAAGTCAAGGAGGTGAGCTGACTAGTTGTCTGCTAGAACATATGCGGGGGTAGAAAAGGGTGTTCAGCGATTGATCGCAAATTCGTGTAAAAAAATTATTTATTTTAATAAATTGGATTTGAACACAATTTAAACTCAACAAATTCAACTTGTTTAATATTTTTAAAAAAATAAAATAAAATA
>JAUMHB010034256.1:0-10041 GCA_032359685.1 Pittosporum tobira | reverse complement strand
AATAAATTGGATTTGAACACAATTTAAACTCAACAAATTCAACTTGTTTAATATTTTTAAAAAAATAAAATAAAATACAAGACCTCTAACTCCACATATAACATCCGTCACAATAACATTTTGTAATTTTGTGAACTCTTGTATATATGTGAGAGAATCGGAATTTGATAAATATGAAGATAAATCATTTTCCTTCATGGAATGTTGCCTTTGCCCTTAATCAGAGCTGAGAGGTGTATCACTCAGTGTATATATATTATATGTACGTATATAGAAAGAGGTAGACAGAGATAGATGGCATACCATAACCTAATGAAAGAACACCCTACCCAAAGAGCTTTCCTGCAACTAAAACGAAATTCCATTTCTATATTATTAGATTATAAACAAGAAGATAATAATACATACCATTACATCCAAACGGAGCATAACTCTCCAGAACTACTACAGCAATGCACTGTATCAGTACATTAAAGCTGCTCTTGTTTGGTCGAAATCAGCTACTGTTATTGGTTCCTCAAAAATTCTTCACAAGCTGTGTTTAAATTCTCAAGTATTAGGTTACGGGACTCACTTCTAGCATTTAGGCTGCTAATCTCATGGACCAGTCCAACAAGAGTCTCCTTTTGTAACCGATGAGAATTTTCCCTGAAAAATCTCAGCCATGATTTCCAGGAAAATTCCTGCAACTTGTCGGAAGGATGTTTGGTAACACAAGCAAAAGCAGCGGCATAGTCATCCTGCTCCAATTTCATGCAGAACATTTCCTTAACAAGAAGAGGAGCTGGAAGTTGATCGCCTTGAACCAAGTGGTTCCATGTTGTTTCCAAAAGCTCCCTCTAATAAATTTGCATGCATCAAGTTAATAATAGCAAACCAAAAAAAATAAATTATAATGACCTCATATTAAAAAAAAAAAATCAACAAATTTTGTTCTTGGCTATTACTTCCTCTGTTCCACATAAAGTCCTATTTGTAAATATTATTCGTAAAAAGAGTTTCAGTTTTTATTATGATAATAGGAAATGACACAATGTACATGAGTTTAACTTTACAATTTCCCTATCATGCCATCATGACTAAGTACTACAACTAAACATGAGACATAATACATATCCTTAAAGTTTTGCAAAGGGGGCTCCTTTTATGGAAAGAGGTAGATAGATAAACAAATTTGGCATTGCAAACATGCATTACCAGTTATATTTCTATCAGTCGGACAAAGAAAACGAAACAGTAAAGCGAAAATTCTGCAAAACTTGCAAACACAGGACAAGCAGGATGAAATAAATGGAAGATTA
This sequence comes from Pittosporum tobira, assembly GCA_032359685.1. Lineage (NCBI taxonomy): Eukaryota > Viridiplantae > Streptophyta > Magnoliopsida > Apiales > Pittosporaceae > Pittosporum > Pittosporum tobira. The sequence continues at coordinate 8,740 of JAUMHB010034256.1, read as the reverse complement.
CCTTTCCAGCCCTGCAGGCATCCAATATTATCCGAAGATGACGTTTTTGGTTGAAGTGATACCCATGATGTAGCATTTTTCTATAAATGAACTCTAGGTCATCCCATCTCTGATTAACAATACAGGCATCTAACATCAAGTTAAATGTATAAATATCCGGTATTACCCTATTCTTGTAATCCAATTTACTGCTGATATGATTGCCACTTTCAACTAATTTCTGGAACAAGCCTTTGGCTTCTTCAAACATATCGTGATCCAAGTAAGCTTTTAGCATTATATTACATGTCACCAAATTTGGGGAGCAAAACTTGTGCATATGATTGAAGATGTACGCCCCGTTTTGAATGTTTCCGGAGTCTAAACAGGCCTGAATTAAGCCAGTATACGTTACCACTAGAGGTTTATTTGCCACCTTACATATCTTTTCAATCTGCAAAGGAAAATTCTCAGTCCATAACAGAATCATTTAGCTATGAGATGAAATAATGGGGGAAATCTAGAAAGTGCAAAGCCGCAAAGGTGAATAGAATTATAACTTTCTAACCATAAAAGGATATATATTTTGACTTGTTGAAGTCGATTTGCGAAATCCATAACTATAAAATCGATAAGGTTCTTTTAATTTTTTTTAAAACAAATGATTTTGTAATTCGTAGTACTTTTTGTTTACAATGTTTATGACTGTATCGACTAAAATCAAATGAACTACATAATTTTTAAATTTAGGATTTTGCATATTAACTTTAAAATTAAAATATCTCTCTTTTCTTGAAAAGGAGATGGTGACTTTATTATTCTCTCCGTTCCACACAAGAAGAGTAGAAAATTCGTGTATACTAAGTATAATTTATATTTGACTCCATGATGTAACTGACTAATTGTCATAGTAAACTTGAGGACACTATGTCATTCTATCCTATTATTATAAAAATGAAACTTTTTTCGTGAAACAAAAAATTGGAGAAATGTGACTCTTTTTGTGGACACAGAAAGTATAATTTAATCAATCTTAGATCATAAATGTCTACCCGTAGAAATATTACAATACAAGAATCTTAATGCATACATTAAGCTTAATAAAAACTTACTTGCTTTAGAGCCTCTTGGCACCTCCCTGCACTACAGAGGCTTCGAGCAAGGTCATAATAAAGACCACTTGTACCAATTATCCCTCGTCTTTCCATGTCTTGGACAGCCAATACAGCCTTATCCACATTACCTTCCCTCCAATGGGTTTTCACAAGAACTAAATAGATCACAGAAATCAAAGGGAGTCATTTATATGAAAAATTTGTGCAACATGGAAAACGAAGAAGCATGCTTCTTTAAATTACCTTTATAAGTTAAAGCAGTTGGAATAGATGATTTTTGGGCTTTCCTGAAAAAATCATGTACTAAGTTGTATTTGCCACATGCAAACATTACCTGCACCAGTAAAAAACACCTTTCAGTGAATATATGGGTTTTACTTTCTTAGAATCAGTATTCTAACCATATAAATTAGCCCTGGTGGTTCGCTAGTTCCTTGCTTTTATCATAATTTTATTATGACAACTGTGCATGAGTGAGTGCAGGAATCGAAAGTGAATTTTGCTATCTTAAGTTATTTGGATAAATCAGCAGATCTAAATCCTTATATGTGAACTTTGTGTGGGTCAAATGCACCAAGCATATGTCATCTGACCTCAAATCTTCTCAAGCTCTCAATAAAGAGAATGATTTGCGGATAGGTTCAGCATTGCTTTTCATTGAAACTCAAACTGGACAAATATCTGGTATATTCCCATCAATCTCATCCATTACTGTCAAGTACTGTCTATGAATCCACAGTGGACCATTCTCAATCCAAAGTTTTTGGTTCAAACCATAGATCAAAGGTGCTAAATAGCATTCTGAGACCAATCCCCAGACATAAAAATTGAAGCCCAAGCCCATTCTTTCTTCATTGGCTCATGCAGAGCAGGCGAGTAGCTATCAGTTATCTATCTATCTTTAATTCCAATGTTCACCTTGCGTTGTCTTACTTTTTTAAAATTTTTATCTTTTGATATATATCTGTAATGTGGCTGGGTGGGATTTAATATCAAGGTGCCTATTCGTATAACACAAGTAAGAATTTCAGAGGACGTGGATAAATTTTATGCGCAAGGGTATTAAACCTTATTAATCATTAATTGGGAGGAAAAGGTCTATTAATCAATCAGATTCCTCGTTTCTAGATAAGAAACGATCAAAGCATGATGGAACACAAAAGGTTGTACTTTTTCTATTTTTATTTGTGGAACACAAAGAATAAGTCACCATGACCCACAAGAAAGGGCAGGCAAATTACCTCCATGACAAGACCATATGTTGCGCTAGTAGGCTGTTGCCCCTCTTCCTTTAGCTGCTGCAACACCCAAAATGCACCTTCCCATTTTTTGCGGTGCACACAAGCATTTAAGACCTAGATAAATACACGCACACAGACAGAAAACTTACATCACACAGGTCTTACATAGAATTAACAGAAGTCCTAACATTCTTTTCTCACCTTAGAGGAAGTGCTAAAAGTATTCTACTTTATCAAACAACCGACAAATGTTAAATAGATGATAAAATATTCAATCAGGCCAAACTTGAAAGGATGGTGTTGGGAGAGCTCTCCCCCCAATGAGGGTCCGACAGTAAGCTCGGGTTGGTTGCACACTTAAAGCACCATTTTTGAAAGGTTGATAATTTCTCCAGTGGCAAACTTGAAAAAAGTTTCAATAATAACTTTCCAGGTATTAGGCCAGGGATTACTCACGGCATTGTAAACAACAATATCTGGTTTCAATTGAGAGTCCCACTTGTCAATAACCCTAGTCTTGAACTTCTTTTTCGGAGGAGATTGCATGCAATCAATTACATCAAATAATTCCTTCATATGCCCTGCTTGTCCAAGAGTGACAGCTATACAGTGGTAGGCTACAAGGTCAGGATACGAGGACATCTGTTGCTGTAAGAAATTATAATTGAAAGAAATAATATGAAAGTTAGTTGTGAGATCTACTTTTCCTTATATTATCAAAATTTGAGGTGAACGTTTCTGGATGAGGAGCATGCCTGCTGTAATACTACAAAATAGCAAGCTTTACCTGCATTGCTTCAAATACATTGAGTGCCTCCACTGGTCTCCTAGCCTTTCCTAGTGCATCAAGTGCAGCTGTGTAAATGTACCTGGAGTACATGAAGGAAGAAATTTAGTAAAAGGGTGCCAGTGATTATCAATTATTTGCTCCGTACTGCAAAAAAAGAGTCCCATTGGTCAACTTCTTTTGTACCACACAAGGAGTTCCATTTTGATTGATGAAATTATAAAGTGACTCAACGTTCTCAACCACCAGCAGGCCAGCACTAAACTAAAAATTCATTATTATACTCGAGTTGTAATGTGCAAATACGCAAGTTTTGATGATTGCAAGTAAAAAATAGAACACCTTCCGCAAAATTGAGAGAGAGAGAGAGAGAGGTCCGCACTTTAATTTGTGTGATTTGAAGCGCTCACGAGATTGAATCCACTCAATGACTTGTAGCACCCGTCTCCAGTTTCCCAATTTACCTAATATCTGGATAACCCTCACCATTGAGTGATCTGCAAATCTGATCTTTGCACTTCTCATCATCTTTGAGAACATCCATTCAGGCATGTCAATGTCCGCACCATTCAAACTGTCAAAGTAACCTTTTTATTATGGCCAAAAAGAGTACAATTTTCTCAACAAAATAAGGACAGGAAATCAAAATTAATTTCTACAAAATTTAGAGCTGCAAGCAAACATCAAGTCTTCTAATCTGCAGGTAGAGACACCTATGAATATGTCAACCGCATAATTGCCACCATAAACATCTCACACACTAAATAAAACATTACAAGATTGTCTCAGACGTAACAATTTCGCTAATTAATCTCTACAAAAAAATTGGAAAGTTCATAATATCACAAACAGCAACACAGAAAGTAGAATGCATGAACAACTAATGACAGAAATATCTTTTTTGGCAAAAAAGGGGATCACTGAAAGCAAAATACAAGAAACTAAACAAGAATGATGCATATATATCTGGCCTCATCCATTTCAGTTGTCCCAATCTTTGTGTATGTGGATCGGATTTAAGACATCAAAAAAGCATTTGCATACATATGATATATTGGATGAAGATGGTAAGCAGGTAGCATACATATTAAATTTCACACTCGAAACAAATTCATGTAATCAAAAGCTTTAATACTAATACAAAATAGCTGTTTATTGCAAGAATCTAATAATACTAAAATGTGAATATATAACGAAAAAATGTACTAGTTGAACCACATTGCTATATTTCTCGTTGTTGTTCCATCTATGTTCTAACTGGTGTATTGAATTTTTCACAAGGTATATACAAAATATCAGGACAAGTAAACTGTAAAACAGATAATCAATAAAGAAAATGACAGATATTTGCAACTTTGATAATCTAGCAAGTAATAAATGAAAATTTAGTAAGAGCCTAATATTTATCAATGACAAGTTTGTATAGAAAAGAAGCAACCTTCCTAGCACAAAGTAAAGTATATATCAAAAGAAAAATAAGATTACCACTTTGCTAGCTTCTGAATTCTCTCCTCCATATCCATTCGTGAAACTCGTGGCTTGTCACAAATATCATTATCTTCCCCTAGTGACTTGAAGGCAGCTCTTTCGTTCTCTATTTCATCATCACTACTATCCTCAATATACTGCTTGTCAACCCTGCCTCGTTTTACATTTTGCAATGCATTTCTAGCATAAATCTTTTCAACTTCAAAACAATCCCTTTTGATTATCTGATGACCCTTTTTTTCTCTAAATCTGTCCCCTTCATATGTATCCTTTCCACCTTCAAAATGATCCCTTTTGAGTATCTGACGTCCCTTATTTTCTCTATATCTGTCCCCTTCATATCTTTGGAGTTCTCGAACACTGTCAGTCCCATTATTTCTCCCATTTTCAGCTTCCATTCCTAACTTCCTTTTAACCCTTACATCAACTCCACTTTGTTTAGAGTCGAATTCATTCTGAAACAAACCACGGGCATTTCCACTATTACTTTTCTCTTCAAATCTCATCTTCCTTTCAACCTTCAATCTCCCACTCTCTTTCTCTTGCTCCAACAATTTAGGCTTTGCATTCCGGATTTCAGCTTTTGAATCCTCAAATTTGCCATTTTCTTCACCATTTCTTGGGTTTTCCCCGTTTGAAGAATGTTTTTCTTTCTTTCTCTTCTCTCTAACACTCTTAACAGACTCCATAGCTTTCAAATAATCATCAAATGATCGCTTGAACTCAAACTCTTTCTCAATAATCCCACCACTACTACCTCCCTCTCCTTTCAACAACACATTAATCTTTCCCCAATTTCTTGACCCCAACAAAACCTGATGGTTCTGCTTAACTTTATTGGCCTTCAAAGCAACACTAAAAATGGGTCCTTTAGAAATCAAGAACCCAGATGATAATCTCAAATTTTGACTGTACCATGACCCCAAGATTCCATTCTTTTCAAAATAAGAGAGACCCAATTGGGCATTTGTCAGAATTATTACCACCATTCTTCTACATAGAACTGATGGTGCTCTCACCCAAATTGACACGAACAAGGAGTTTGAACTTTACAACGTATAATTTTGTGCTTGTAATTCTGGGAAGTGCATAAATTGCTCAAATAGTGGTGTTGCGGCTATGGGAGTTACGGGGGTTTACGGGAAAGGTGGAGAGAAAAGAAGAAAAATATCTGCCAAGAAAAACAGCCATGTAAAAGAAAAAAAATTCTCGATTTATGACAAATCTATTTACTGTCATGACCACTTTTTTTTTTTTTATCTCTCTCCTTTTTTTTTTTTTTTGGTAATTACTGTTATGATCATATTTTTTATCTCTACTTTTTAATATTTTTATTTTAAATCCGTTACTTGCCACAGTTTTATGTGTTGTATCATTTAGTTCCTTCACGTTTATTTTAATCAATTACTTTAATTTTTCATTTATATCTTTAACTATAATCTCGATTCTATCTATTGTTCTAAGCAAAATAAAACTTATCTTAAATTCAAATTTGAAATGCACAATATATATATATATTTCTTTAGATTCCGTATAAATTGTCAAAAAATTACGTCTTCCACAATGGAGTTTGATAAGTGAGATTTCGAGCAAGTATTTCTATAATCTTCTTCTGTTCGAAAAAATGATTCATCGAAATAATGAGTCGCCATTGATATCGACACATCTGAAATCACCAAATGTTCGAGAGTTCCTCTATTCAATCATTCTCATTCTTCTTGTTACTGGATATCTCGTTCGTACACATCTTCTCTTGGTTATAGAGATTCTTATTGTTTATTATTTTTTTCATGAAGGCCCATTTGGAGGAATATATCCTTGGAATAAGAGGAAAATAAGTATGACAATAATAATAAAAATCTTAATATCTCAATCTTCATATTATTAAAATTAAAAGTCATTATATTAACGTCAAATAATTTTAATTCTTTGTATTAATTGAAATTTAACTAGCACTGTTAAATTTTATTATGAATTGTTTATATAGCCAAAAATAAAATTTTATTTTGACAAATAAAGGAGAAATTATTGTCAAACATTGGCTATTGCAGTCTTGCAGAGATGAATGTCTTCATCTGTCAAATTATTAAACAGATCGAATAATATGTCAGTTGAAATATATGCTCTCTTTATAGATCTATGTGACTGTGTGCATATATATACAGTAGTACATATTTTTTTTTCTTAGATATAATTAATTAGCTCAAATAATTTTAAGATGAAGACTCATTTCAATGACCAGTTGTGCGATTAAACGAATAAATAAATTCGTTGATTGATAGTTTACACCCTTTACTTTATAATTTATTTGAATGTTTGTTCTTATAACTATTTGTGAATGAATTATATATTTTGGATAAACAATTATCTATATTTTGCTGATTAATTCTCTAAGAATTGTGATTTTGTTAATTTTTGTCGTACTTGGAGAGTACTACATATTTATTTGTTAGATTATTTTAATGAATTTATCAGAAATATGGTAAAAGGGTTAAGTTATAATTCTAGTTGGTAGTAGGAGAAGCTCACTTACTGTGTTGTTATAGTGTAAATAACTAAAAATATGATCTTGCCACGTTGCAATGGCATGATCTCCATTGAACAATCAGTTATGTGTTACTCTAAAAAATCTGATTACTTGGTGTGACATTTTTTAGAGTTTAGTTAGTACATGTTCGAGGTAGCGGTTGTGACTAGTTAGTCCATCTTGACAAAATCAACGTGAACAACAGGTTGTACCATGTATGTTATTAAGCTATTTTACTTGTAATATTTTTTTAATTTGAAAATTTACCGTTTAATTTACATGAGTACAACTTTTTGTTTGTGAGTCTTCTATAGTAATTTATCATATTATTGCAAATTTGTGACATACGTAGAGAAATCAGTTCCATACCTTTTGAGATTTGTCATGATGTCTACAAATTTACGTTGATATGACTATATAATGAAAAACATATATTATTCTCATATATTATTTTTTATTACTTTCAAAGATAATTACAATTGATTGTAATATAGATGATGGATTAACTACATAAAGTTACATTTAATTTAAAAGAACAGTGATTTTGTCAAAAGAATTATCAAAACATATTCGTAACTGAAAGAGTTGAAGAAATGGTAAAGGTGTTGAAAAATAACCTCAATGTCACTAATTTTCCCATACTTCGTGCCAAACTTACCTAAAACAAGAAAGGAAACTCATAATATATTTGAGAAGTATATTTAATGTTAATCACGACATGCATTATTTCATAACAATTAATTAACTATTTACTCTTATGTACTTTTGTGAATATATGTATTTTCTCATGTGGTTCGCAACCAATTGATGATTGTTCAAATTGTAATCTCAAAAAGAAAAATTGGATAATAGAAGATAAAGGAATTGATATTTTCACAAGTTCCCCACTCATGTGCATGTATGATTCACTTATTAAGCAACTTGTCGAGGCATCAGAATTCCTTATAGAGATATCAATTTTTCTTATGAAATATCACTCCTTAAAAATATTAATAAACAAGGACCTCTCTAAAAGGTACAATCAACATTCAAAATTTCAATTATTTCATTTTCTTGCTTCAATATTCAAAATTCAAAATTCCACATTCCTTTAACATAATAAAAGATGGTTAACCTATATGATATCTACATATCGTATATATTGAGCTTTCAATTTATTCCCTCTACAACAACAAACGTGATTACCTTTGAGTAACTTTTAGCCTTTTAAAATTTGCGTAGTGATATAACCTTTTACCCCAAACCAAGATAACATCTTGAATTTATAAAAAAAATTTAGGATTAGATTTTTGGAATTGTACTTTGATCAACGGTTGAAAATCTAGAATTGTGGCTATAATTGTACCTAATCCATGGTCTATACGTTAAATCTAGAATTTCAATCTAAATAAGATGAAAGGTTGAAAATGAGTGATCTTAATTTAATGGCCCCGAAAAAGAAGTTCGAGAAAGTTCTTTTTAAGAATAATGGCTAAAAGCTCATGTATGTTATAACCACAATGAGTGATGCGAAAATAACACAAACATAGTGTAAGAACCCTGTATTTTTAATATTTTGAAGTACTAAATAAAATTTGGTTTCCGACAAAAAGAATGTCAACGT
>JAUMHB010034245.1:0-13266 GCA_032359685.1 Pittosporum tobira | reverse complement strand
GTTCCAAGTTAAGTTTATAATTATATTAATTAATTTAAAAATTAATAATTATAAAATTAATTAGTATAAAATTAATGTGCGCGCACACACACACACATCTCACAAAATTTAAAACTAATACTCCTTCAATTCCCAACAAAAAAAAAAAAAAATGATATAATTTGAATTTTTTGGTCAAATTCACCAATTTTAAAACTAATAATTCAGTATTCACACAAATAAAAATTGAATCTTAAAGTGTATTTGATGTAATTTCTTATGGTTATAGTTTTATTACGTATATATATATGTATGAAATAATAATAATAATAATAATAATAATAATAATAATTTTAATTTAAAAAATAATTAATTTTACTAAAAACTTCAAACTAAAACATTTATTTAGGACAGATGGAGTAATAAATACTCTATAAAAACTAATAATTTTCTTGCACAGATTTAAAAGAAATAGGGAGCTATATTAATTTTAGGAATATTAATTTTGCCCACTAAAATTAAACTAGGACAATTGTTTATTTCTACTATTTCTGAAGTTAAACATATGAAGATTGTAAGGAAAATATTTTTAAAAAGGATTAAAGTTTTGTTAAAGTATTTATGTATAAATAATTGAGGATAACTTTTTTTTTCTTTTCACCCCATTTATTGGTGATATGAATTGCACTTACTTTATTTTAGAGACGCGACACTAGACCGCAATTATTCTGACTTGCAAATTCAATTACACTCTGTTTATAAGTTTGGTGTAAATATATATTAAATAAATAAATAAATAAATAAACAGAAAAAAAATTGATAAGTTTTTTTTCTTGTGTTTGTAAGTTTATGAAAGAAAAAAGAAAAAAAAATGAATAAATTATTATTTTTATTTTTTTTTACAAAAATAAGATTGTATCATAAATAGAGGGTAATATAGATAAACACACTTATGTTTGTTTCTTTGTTTTCCTTTTCTTGCCAAATTTTATCATTTTTGGCAAAAAAAGTGCTCACTTTTTATATCACTTTTTTCTTTTTTATCATCTAAAAACCCACAAACTACATAAATGATAATTTTTCTATCATTTTCTTTTTCTCACATTTTAAACTCAAAAGTCTTATTCTTTAAAAAAAAAAAAAAAATCAAAATTCTATAAAATAGAATATATGGCGGTATCAGCATAATTATTACATATTAATAAATTTAAAGATAATAATTTAGACTAATCCATCTGAGAATGGATGAACTGTTCTCTACCATAAATAGAGGGTAATGTACACCTTCTTAATCGATCATTGATCTGTCTATGTTGAGATATGTACGATTTAAATTTGTAATTAGAGGCCCAGGGATGTGTATTATGGTTACGCAATTGCATAAATCATAGTGTATTAGAAGAAGGTGTACATTTTGATTTATATTAAATTATATATTTTTATTTCAATATGCTTATGTGTACAATACATGAATCAATATGTATATTTTTTGATGCATTATGATGCATACAATTATGCATAACGTGATGTATTAACCTTTTTCCCTTATAATTATAATATATATGTTTAAAAAAAATAAAATCTTAATTCCTTTTTTATGAGACAAAATAATGAACCAAACTTTATTCTTTTTAGAATGACGGGGTCATCTTCTATAGAAGAAACACTTTAGTGCTTATTTGATAACAATTTATTAAATATTTAAATATTATTAAATTCAAAAGTAGTAAAGTTTAGTAACTAAATAAAAGTTAAAATATAAAAATAAAAATAAAAATACTACTCCGTCAGTCTCAGTAACACTTTGAAACTGTCTGACATGTGCATGCTCTCACACATTGCCGTCTGGATGTCCTTAAATATTAACTTGACAAAACTAATAAAGAGTTTTACAAAAAAAAAAAATTAATAATAATAATAATAATAATATGTTAAAAATTAAAAGTTAAAGAAAGAATGGTTGGAAAAAGAAAGAGGGGAAAGAATTGATCAAAAGGGCCTGTAATTTGTTTGTTGGTTATTAGTAAGCAACTCGCACATCATAGATGCTCTAATGTAAATATTAAACTCAATTTAGCTTGTTAAAAATCAATTTAAAAAACATCTTGCATCCAAATATGTCAAATCTACACTGCCTTTTTGATCTTGGATATATCAAGATTCAAAATTAATGTACAATAATACATGAAGCTATCCAACACAAGCTCTGATTCCAGTATACAAATCAATAACACAAGAAGCTTTCGGCTAAAAGCTCAGCGCGGATTTGCTGTTTCACCTGGAAGATGCATCATCTATGAGACTATGACGTTTAACACTATTACTACAACACAGTTAATTAATTATAAGACGAAGATCCCTTTATTTTAATTTCCTTCGTTTAGTTCATCATCGCATTGACGTTGATAATGCGTACAGATTCTTCTTGGTTCACCCCTTGTCCACAAAATCTCTAGATCCCCTCTTTTCTTCCCCAATGCTATAAATGTTCCTGTGATACATAATAGGCTTTAGCACATACATGTATAATTGAGTTTTGCAAATTTGTTTACGTGTCCAAGTTAGGTTTCCTTGATAGAGAGTTGCTAAAAGACTTGTAAAATAGAAGAGTAATTACCAAGGGTAAACGGGACGATGTATAGCAAAGCCGGTTGACCATGGCCATCCATCAGGTTCAGTGCTACATATGTAATAAGAAGACCTGCAACGTATTTCAGAAACTTTATCCGGTATTTTGTGTAATTCCAAAGCTCTTCTAGCCCATTTACCCACGATTAAATAGGCAGGCACTAGAAAGGGTCGTCTTTTTCTCAATACTCACACCATTCCACCAAATAAGTTCCATTTACAAAATTTTAAAAAAATAAAAATGTTCCTCAGAAAAGATTCACTTAAATTGATGATAGGATAAAATGGCACAACGTCCACAACTTCAACATCACAAATTCAAACCATGCTGCACTATTAATCAAACATCTACCGTATTATGTTTAGTGGTAAACATGGAATCAAAATATAAGTTACAAATTTTGCAAACGACTCCTTTTGTGGAAATAATGTAGTAATTCATCTCTTACCTAATCCATAAGCAATTATTGCCCACAAAAAGTATCCAGCTCGAAGAGTCTTATTTGCCAGCCAATCATACCTGCAACAAGAGTTTATAAGATCAACATGTATCATCTCAATAAATAATAATATTTTTAAATTCAGAGGTAAACTAGAAAACAACCTAAGTGAAAAGGCAATGAGCAATCCAGGTAAGAGGATGTCACCAAAGCCAATGATGCTGAAACCACCCCAGGGATCAAACATGCGTGGAATTTTAAGCAGCATTGGAATACCATCCTCTCCACTTCTATCACCCCGAGCTACCTACAATAAATCATAGAACATTAAAAATTACCACTTACTCCTTACCAGCACAGTCATTTGAATCAATAAGTAAATTAGGGTTCAAATGATTTACTTACCACAATCATCACGCTTTCATGGAATAGTTTCTTGGAAATGAATACCCAAAATATGTCATACAAGAAGGCACAGCTTAGAAGAACCGTACCAACCTGGTTAGCAGAAAGCGCATATTATGATGAATGCACATAATTTAGAGCTATTGTTTTCGAAACTGTTCTAGAATACTGACAGAGATTAAAAAAGTAAAAAGCAGCAGAACAACATTGCTTCTGTACTTAATTGACTAGGAGTAGAGAATTGAAGCAAAAATTATTACCTTAAGATTAGGTACATGCACAATCTGAAGCACCGTAACTATCAGTGCAATACCCTGATAGGAAGGAACCGAATAAGCATCATTAATTGAACTTGAATCCAATGGGCTATAGAACTTTATACTATAAATTTTTAAATTGGTTTAAACCTAAGCTAGCCCATGTATTCTTTCCCTTCTGGATAAACTTGTCTCACAAGATTCCAAAGTATAATTATCACTATACAAAATGTAAAAGATATCTTATCCAAACGAGATAAGCAGGGACATTTTTTTTTGTGTGTGTGTATTCGACAGCCGTGGAATCATATAATCAAGAAGTTTATCCTTACAAGAATATCTTGCCCGATCCAGGCAAAGGAAACGTCTCGATATACAGCCCAAATGACTGCAAAAGCTATGCAGAATGGAGAAACAGCCAAAGTAAGGTACGAGACAGCTCCAAAGAAGGGTACTTTAACGAATGATTGTGCAAAACTTCTAAACCACCTGGAAAAAAGAAAAAGTATGTGTTCATTTAATTAACAATAAAATCTTTTATTATTGAACACTGAAATCCAATAGAACATCCAGTCACCATCCAATCTTTGATTAAGAAAGTACATAAAATATAAAGAATCCTGTCACTTTTATGTATATCTGGGTAGTTTACGAGTTGTCTCCACTGTTAAAATATCCTTGCTCCATCACTGCTAGAAGGGTTACAAGAACTTGGAGCCCCAACCATGAACCCATCACGCTTCACTTACGGAACTTTCAAGGTGTTTAGTTGGACAATGGAGACAAGGGTCCCTCTAAGGCGTGGTTCACACTTTTTAACCATATAAAAGTTGTCCTACAATAAGGCAAATATTGTGGCCCTATGCCCATCTATAGAACGTACATCAATCCCCAAGTACAATCACCTGAAAGTGACTAACTCACAACCTACCAACTACACATGAAAGGTTCTACTCTATAAAAATTATAACTCGGAATCGCAAAGGGCTAGTACCTAGGCTCTCACCTCCATAGAGTTCCCGTTTTTCGTTTTAATTCTTAGGAGGATGCCTTTTCAAAGAAATCCTAATCAAAAGCTTACATAAAGTCTTGAAGCTACATTTGCAAGAAATTACAAGTAATGCCATGTTTTAGAAGGTTATCAATTGCAGTGCAATTAGCCATCAGTGTTTAGAACTCAGAACTTGTATTAAAACTATAAATTTGCGTGTACAGCAGTTGAATATAATCACACATTGAAAGTAAAGAGTCAAATAATTTTTTTTTCCACTGAATAATAAAAGGATTTATTATCCTTGGTCAGGGGAATGTAGATATATAGCTGGACTGGTGCATACTATAAAGTATACACCTATCAACTATGGTGAAGAACTTTTTTCCCTAAGAAATTTTAACGACAGAGACGATATACCTTGACAGTAAGGCCACTAAGCAAGTTTGCAAACCCTGCAAATACAAGGACAACATTTAGAAGTGATCTCAACAGACAAGGAATAACAGCTAGACAGACCTCAAATTGCGTATCTATTCAGCAAGACAAGGGTGTATGATGAAAGATATATTGTGATAAAATTAAGGGGGACATGTATGCCAGTATCTTGCATTAGCGAACTGATGTCACAACAACGAACGATAATAAATCAGAGATAAAAAGGAATTAATCACACCTCTATACCACCTATGCAAAAGAGAGCCACCAAAAGTTCAACAAACCAGAAGGACATTAGCTTGTAAAATATAACCAAAAAACACGAAGCTATGACAACAAACAAGACTGCTGATGTCATGTTGATGTCAACTACACCGCTCGCACCAACAGCCTTTGTGAATTCAAGTTCATCGGAAGCATCCTACAAGAACCAAATTATTTCATAGGCTCGTAAACATTTATGGGTTTTCAAGTAGGTAAACATATTCTTAGAACATTACAGAAATCATACTCAATAATAGATGATTCATAAGAAATTGACCTTTAATAGCTTGTCCTGTTCAATAGCTGCTTCTCTAGCACTCCATGCTGACCAATATGAGGCACAGACGATGGTACCAACTGCCATTAGCCACAAAAACACTTCTGCCACGTCGACTAGGGGTCGTAGTGGAGAGTATAGCTGCACAGAAACTATAGAGAATTCCAAAATCTTTAGAAAATAAATTTTTTAGAAACAGAGTTGAAGAATATTATGTCTTTAAGGCGTCCACCTTCTATTTTATTTAGGGTTGCAGCCATCGGCGGAGTAGTATAGGGCAAGTGGGGAGTATTGGCCCCAACGGATTTTACATAAGAAATTTTCAAAAAGCCCCATTAGAGTATTATTTGTAAGGATAAGAGTTACTCTTGTATCTTGATAGATTCTATTGGGATATTATTGTTCTAACAAACTTATATATAAATGAACTGTGCAAAACCTGTGCAGAACATATAAAAAGTTCTGCAAAAAGGATAATATTCATACAACAATGGTTGTGGAGAAATAGAAAAATAATGATTAAAAATTATTCTTTTAAGTTCATGCGATCAGAACGGAAGATGGAGATCAGATGGAAAGGCTTCCACGGAGGAGGAAGTGTTTGAAGCTATTCAGACAAGTGGAGAGGCCAAAGCAGCCGGCCCTGATGGCTTCTTGATAGCCTTTTTCTTGTCTTGTTGGAGAGTTGTTTGGGAGTTGGTGATGGAGTAGATAGATACGTTTCATTTAAAAGGGGGTTTGAGCATCGTTTGATTGCGACGTTTATGGTCTTGAACCCAAAAAAGGGAAGTGCTGAAGATATTCAGGACTTTCGACCTATTAGCCTTATTGGGAGTGCTTACAAGATCTTAGCCAAGACTTTGTCTATCAGATTGAGTACGGTAATCAATATGGTTGTTTCTGAGTCACAGATTGTTTTTGACCAGGGGAGGCTGATGCGGATGCAAAATAAGTTATTTATTATTAAATACTTTATTTTATTATGTAGGAAAAAGTAATTGTAATTTTTAATTATCTTATTATTAGAATATTCCAAAAGTCTTTTAAGGTAGTAAAGTTATATTAGGAGTTCTTTCCATTTTTAGATTAGGGTTTTCACTTGGTCGTTAAATTTTACTTTTCCTATTTAAAGAGTTGTAATCTCTTGTTATTGTCTATGAATTGATTATTATGAACTAAGTTTTGAGTTTGGTGGCTTGGGAGCCTCAAATATGTCTTCTTCTCTCTCTTAATTATTTCTTCTCAAATCTGTCTTACATCAGAGGCAAATTCTGAATGTCGTACCGCTTGCGAATGAGTGAGTAGAGGATAGAGTTAGAGCAGGGGTGCTGGGGGTGATGTGAAGTTCCTTCCGCTGCTTCCTTAGCTCCTCCAATCGGGTCTTTCCATGTAAGCTGGATACTGAAAAGGCGTACAATCACTTATGCTTGGATTTTCTTCTGTATTTGCTGAAGCAAATGGGATTTGGTAGAAGGTGGACTGGACGGATCAGAACTTGTATATCGTCAGTCAGATTTTCGATGATGATTAACGGAGTCCCAACTGGCTCTTTTAGCAATGCGAAAGGTCTGCGACAGAGATCCTTCATCGCCTCTGTTGTTTCTTGTCGTGATGGACTCCCCAAGTAGGATGCTAGGCAAGGCCTCAGATGCTGGGATCATCCGCGGATTCTTGGTGGGGAGGATTGGGGATGATCAGGTTTCAGTTTCGGACCTTCTATTTGCATATGAGTCGTCTTTTGTGCGGCAGATACTGAACAGGTGAGATCCCTGCGATGCATCTTTTTATGCTTTGAAGTTGTTTCAGGTCTACAAAACAACGTGAGGAAGAGCAAGTTGTTCTTGGTGGTGTAAGTGATTGATCCAGGGAGATTGGCTTCATTGCTAGGATGTAAGATTGGTGCCTTCCCTACTAAGTACTTGCGGATGCCTCTTGGGGCTCCATAGAAGTCAAAGGTCATTTGGGATCTGGTGGTGGAACGTTTCAAGAAGAGGCTTGCAGGGTGGAAGAGGTCTTAATTGTCAAAAGGGAAGACCGATGCTTATTAAGAGTACTCTTTTAAATTTGCTCACATACTTCATGGCGCTTTTTCATCTTCCATCCTCGGTTCGTAAAACATTACACAAGTTTATGCATGATATTTGAAAGGGGAATGAGGAGGGAGGCAAGTATAACCTTGTTAACTCGAAGCAAGTCTGCGCTCCTGTCTGTGATGTGGGGTTTTTAGGATCTGTGATTGCCGTGTTTTCAAAAGGGCCTTGCTTGAAAATGGTTATGGAGATTTTGGTGGAAGAAGGGGCCTTACGGAAAAGGGTGGTTGTTAGTCGTTTTGAGCTGGAAACAGGGGCCTTCAAACTAGAAAGGGTCCTTCCCTTATGGGGGAGGCATTTGGAAAGCCATATCCTTGGGCTTTGATGAGTTTATGAAGCACATTTCTTGGCATGTTGGGGATGGTAGGAGGGTCCGGTTCTGGTGGGATTGTTGGTTTGGTGAGAATGCTCTTGCAATGCGATTTCCCAATCTTGTGAGAATAGCAAGGCTTCCTGATGCTAAAATTGCAGATTATCTCTGAGTTTGAGGTTAGTTCCTCGTGGAGTCCGGTGTTTAAGAGAATTTTTCAAGATTGGGAGTTTGAGGAGAAGGCCGATTTATTGAGTTTGTTGACTGGGAGGGAGCATTGGGTGGGAGCATCTTGTGGCACGGAAGAATCATAAGAGTAGGCGCTTTTCAGTTTGATCCTTCTTTAAAGTATTGCAGAGGAGCTAGAGAGAGGCGTTCAGTGCCTTGGAAGGCTACTTGGAGGGCTGGAGCTCCCAGAAAGGAGGCTTTTCTCTTCTCGACAGCAGCTCTGGGGGTGATCCTTACCCAAAACAATCTCCAGAAAAGAGGACTTAGATTTGCTAGTAGTTGCATCGTGTGCTGCGGTGCAGAAGAGGCAGTAGACCATCTTTTTTTGCACTGTGAGGTGGCTCGGAGCTTATGGAGAGTCATTTTTTTCTACATGGTAACTCATGGGCTGTGTCAACATCGATCTCTGAGATGCTTCAGGATTGGAACGGGGTGAAGGTCTCAAAGGACAGGAGGCAAGGGGAGAGTTGATTCCTCATAGCATTTGGTGGACCTTGTGGAAGGAGAGAAATGCATGGTACTTTGAAGGGAAAACAAGGCCTTTGGTCCAGATTCGGTGTCTCTTTTTTAAACCTCCTATTTTTTGGCTTAATGAGGCACTTTTAATGTATTGATTTTACTTATCATAGAAAAAATCATAATATTATTTTAAGATTCAACACAGATTGAGTTTATATTAGAAAAATATACCTATATATTACCATTATTGAGTTGGTCTACTATAATTTGGCTTTTGTACATATTTTTGTGTCATAATTATATATGTGGATCTCTTATAAATAGATACTACATATTTTCAATTATTATTAATATCATTATGAAATAACTTGAAATCAATTTCTTTTAATTGTTCTCTGAGGCATCATTTTGTTATAACATTATACCCTCACCCCCAGTGAATTAAAATCCTTGATTCTGCCACTGATTGTAGCTTAAATTTTAAAATGCAATTATGACTTCTGTATCCCAGCATAATGTGGCAAGCTTACCCGATGAACTATTTTTTAGCAATTTCTCCAAGCTTGCACCAGCATCTAGTGGCAGCATCACAGCAGGGATGTGTATATCCAGATCAGTTTCATTTGGGTCACAAACCATCTTATAGAGTTCTGCAGGGAAAAGGATGAAATTGGAAACAATACCCAAAAAGAAAGGGTAAACCTCATTTCTACACTTGCTACTTTTCAAAAGCTTATATTCAAAGCAATAATATTCAACTGATATAGTTAATAAAAGGAAAATATCAAGGAATAACGGATAATGAAGGTCCTGAGTCTAGCAAACATCATAAACCTGAAAGACATTGGGTTTCTCTGTTTCCCTACAAAGAAAAGATTCCAAGATTTTATTTCTTGATAGCCCCTCAAGCACTAAATCCTATTCAAGGAATCAAATAAATGATTTCACGTTCTGCTCCGAAACTTTCTTTTCTCTTTTTAATTATTGACCTTGTGGATACATCAAAGAAATATATTTAGCTAACCACAAAAGTAATACTGCATCCCTTCCCAAACTAGAGATAGATATTCAATTTTAGCCCCTTCCAAAAGTAGAGATACATTTTTAATTTTTGACTAGAAAGTGACAAAATTCTGAACATGTCCCTACTCTATTTAAGTAGATGGAGTACTATCATGCTATTATTACAACATTTGTAGCTAATGTTAGAGGTTTGTTTGTGAAAATATATTCTTTCTTAAAAGTCATCAGTTTTAGAAATATTTCCCCAAAAGGAAAGAGCTTGAAATGATTTCCAAATAAATTCCACACCAAATTTCTTTAGGAGCTATATAATCCACTCTATTAGGAATAACAGCAATCAACAGAATAAGAGAGTCTTACCTTTCTCGTTATTTATAATGAGAACTGCTGAAGCACCAGCAGCTTGTGCCACATTTGCTTTCTTTGTAAATTTGCAGCTACCACGGTCCACCATGATGACATCACCAGTAAGCTAATATCAACCATGAACGCACCAGTTGGTAAGAATAAATAATTACAGTAGTAAGTTTCCAGTATGAACCAAAAGTATGAAACGTCACATGTGAAAGACGGATTCAAAGAATAACCTTCTTCTTCGGCGGCCCACAACAATCTCGGGGATCAGAAAGAGAAAGGTGACTTCGATTTGCATTTTTTTCCTTAGACACAATAGTGGTGCCAAATCTAGCACCTACACCAACAAATTCGCTGTTCTCTATTCCATCTACCCAAGTTTGAACTTTTACCTAGCAAAGAAACAGCTGATAAATAGATAGACGATACCAAGAGAAGGTGTTTGAGCAATGGACGATAACAAAAAAAAGGAAAAAAGCTTCACATATACCGCACAATAATAACTTTGGCGCAAGCTTAATTGCTTAAAAATGCCAGTGTCAGTTTAGCCCACTCTAATACAAATCTCTCAAATTAAACATCAGATCACTTTCGAATTAGCATCCAAGTTTAATTTTAAACTTAAAACAACACAAATTAGTAAAGAAATGGGAAACAAGCCTAATTATAATGATAAGACAAGTTAATTTGCCAAACTACACACTTTCACTGAAAATAAAACATAGCAACATCGCAAAACTATTAAATTCAAACTAGATGGTTTTAACTTTTGACAGATAAATTACATAAAGTTAAACAATAAAGAACTCAAACCTGATTCAGTTAAAAGAAGAAGATGCTAACTAAGTCAAAATTTCTAATTTATAATTACATGTGGCTCTCTATCACACAATTGAACATATAACGAATCAAAGAGAAGCAAATCTAGAAGACAAACTGGGAAAATAAAGAAGACCCAGATGAGGAATTGCAGGAAAAACAAGTGGGTAGAAGAGAATGGGTGTGAGACCATCATACCAGTACGAAATCGTTCTGACAACCAGGCTTCTTGGGAGCATCGTCGTCGTGAACGATGTCACCTGCTGTGACTATAGCAGGAGAGTTGAAGATTATTAGAATTACTGCATGGGTAAATACGACCCACCAAATTACTCCCCTTAATTCCATCTGATTTTAGTAATTTGATCGCTTCTCTGGTCACTGCATCCCAATTTCAGTAGTATATCTAATATTCGGAGATATAAAAGGAAAGAATGGATCTACCGGTTTTAGTTAGCTTCAGAGAGACGTGAGACTACAGTTGCCGAAGGGGACAGTTTTACCCAACAGGATGTGGGTTGCGACAGGATCAGAGGAGAAGCAGGATCAGAGGAGAAGCGTTTCTGCTATGTTTTTGGGGATTATTGCTATGTTTTTGGAGGATTATGATATGTATGAGACGACGCCGTTTTAGTATTCGAGCTGTTGTTTCAGTCAAACAAACGAGTATTCTGTCCTGTGATATGTTGTTTTACCGGGAATAAATACCAATGATAAAAATTGAAAAAGAGAGATAATTTTGAGAATTGTTATTTTTATACATAATAATTCTTTTATTTTTATATTTAGGTTCACTATATTCAATTATTTTTTGTACTATATAATACAATAATTCAATTACGCATTTTTTTTCTCTTATATTTTAGACTTGGAGATTAGATATATCATATTTAAATTACTTTTAACGTAAAAAAAATAATTTTGCAACTATGTTTGCACTAGTTAAATTAAATTAAAGCATGAATGACACAGAAGACTATAAACAGAACCAAACAGTTTGTATTCGATTCGGGTTTACTTGACTACAAATTCAATTTAAAATATTAAAAAATATAATATAAACATATTTTAAAATTTAATAAATTATTTGAATCTTATTAAATTATATATATTTTTTAATATCCTATAAAATTAACTTGAAAATTTTAAATTATTCAGACTTGATTCTGTTCGCACTCGACTCGACATTTAGAAGAACTTCAACATGATGACATTTAGAAGAACTTCAACATGATGATGTCCAATGGGTCTCGTAATACACTAATGTTGTTGTTGTTAGACCAGGCATGTGCCTATTACATCTGATTTTGACTCTTACAATAATTCGACTTATACTCTTGGGCGTACCCATTGTCTCCAAAGCACGGACTCTTCATTTTGATAATGTATTGTATTGAGTCTTTGGATGCGGACTTAAGGTTACAAATAGTATATTGTAAAAAAAATTCCAAAAAATACATACCATGTTTAAAAGGTATTAGCAGTATTTTTCTTTTAATATAATAAAATATTAGTATTATTGGTATTAGGTACTTTTGTTACAAGGAATGAACATAATTGTACTTGTTCACAATACTAGTATTTTAGTTTTGTGAATATATATATATATATATATATAGACTATGTGTTTTAGGGTTGGTTCGTTTGTACGACTTTTGAAGCTATTACAACTGTAATTGTATTAACTATTATAGTTTGTACAACTAAAGCTGTATGTGAAAATTTAGTAGATAAAGATATAATATAATAATTTTATTGAGTTAATATATTTCTTGTTATATTTTTTATTATTAAACTATGTATTCCTAGATTAATATATTAATTTGAAAAGTATGTGTATTTTTTTAATGAATTGGTGTAAGTATTTTTTTTTTTTTTTGTTATTGCAACTATGTTAAGTTCATATTGTAGTTATTTAATTAGACGACCCTTTATTTAGCATCTTTTAAAAATTATGTTGAATACTTGATAGTTATATTGAGCTTGTGATACCTCCAAATTTGGGCATCCACACTATGACACTCCTAAATGTGGGCATCCACACCCCGACTTGAGTTGTCAATTTATTAATAACATCGTAACTTACAAATACACAAGGTTTTAAAGTATACAAGGTTATAATGCTATACAACCTATCATGCTAGAAATATTATATAGTACACTCTACACAAATTATTCTTTTAGCCAATAGTATACAACGGAAACATCTAAACAACTGAACCTCTAGTTCATTCCCCCCCCCCCCCCCAATAACCCTACTATCAGTTATTTACACCTGAAAGAAATATGAGATAAATGAGTGAG
>JAUMHB010034234.1:3416-20524 GCA_032359685.1 Pittosporum tobira | reverse complement strand
ACATATTCACATATTAATTTTTAAAACATTAATTTTAAATCATCCTAAATATGTATCTATACTACTCTATAAATGCAGCTAAGCGTCAGGATGTATCATGACATTTGTCGGCTTGTGCTATATATAAGTATATTTTTTTATGTGCATGTTATTTTTGTTTTTATCAATTATTTTTATTATCATATTATTTGTTATTCCTTCCATCACCAAAATATATATACTTTAAAATTTTATTTTTTTAAATATTAAAATTATAATATATATTTTTAAATTTTTTATATTTTTAAATAGTAGTTTTATATATATATATTATAATATTTATATTGCCATTAATTTTATATGTAATTTAAAACATTCAAATCAAATAAAATAAATTAAAAACTACTATTTTTTTATTAGGATATGGTGTGATTGTATCCAATTTATAATAAATGTCAATTACCATTCATGAGTATAAATTTAAACTTCTATAAAAGCCAATAAGGAAGTTGCTGCACAAGGATGCGATTCCTTTTTTTTTGTTTGACTAAAGCACATAAAGTTTGTAAAAAAATATATAAAATTAATAAATTAAAAAAATTAAATTTAAGTAGAGAAAAATATTGAGTCAATAAAAATATTAATATTTTTATTTATTTTGTATTTTTGCGCTATTTTTTTAAAGAAATGTTTTGACTATTACACTACTTTTGATGTCCTAAAATATCGACTAAAGCATATAAAATTGGTAAATTAAGAAAAATACTACTTTTTGTCGTCTTGCATTTGTTTTATTTTTTAAAAATTATTTTTTTTAAGAAAATAATTTTTTAAAATTAAAATAATTATAATTAGTGCCACACACGAAGTGCGTGGTTATTATCTAATATATATATATATATATAATTCGTGACCGAAACTTTGTAAGCATGGGCTTAATGTGACAATGATAAACATTAAACAGACATTAAAAAACAAAAATTAAGGTGTAAAATCCAACAATTCAAAAGGTCTTTGAGGTTGAACTAAATCCTAAATAATAACCAATCCACATTATTTAATAAATATATAAATAAAGATTTCAAGGTCTTCTGGTTTCTCAAGTTGTCATTTTTCAACATTGCTATTGCCATGTGCCATTAAGTCAAAGATTCCATTGATTAAATAGTTGTGAAATTAAGGTTTACATTTTTCTCATAATACATTAGTTATTATAAGTAGTTAAAATGTAATACTATGTAACTTGTAATATTAGAAAAAAAAATAAAGAAAAACAAAATTATAATTAAATTAAATAATACTAAATAAAAATTTCAGTCATAAATTTCAAAAAATCGGAAAGAAAATAAAAATTGAAGCAATTTTCAAAAATACCCTTAATTACGGGAAAAAAAAATAAAAATCAAAAGTTAAATAAATTAAGCCGACGACCTTCATCGACCCCACGATGTTCACGTGTACGTCTCCACAACCGTTCGATTTTGGCGGGAGAACATAGGTAATAGTCAGTCGTGTCCGACAAGCTTCTCAGTCGTCCCAAAATAAAAGGCCCAAACCTAGCGAAACGGTACAGCAGCCGGTCCGTCGCTAAACTCTGTAAGTCTCCGTCTCTTCAACTTCGTCGATTTTCTCTATCAGTTTCTCTAAATTCTATGCGGCGCTGTGTTATCAATCAATGTATATATAACGTTCAAATTCGTTGTGCTTCCTTTGCTTTATACCCCTACCTTTTCCGTTGTTAGAAGTTGTTGATTAAAATGACAATCTTAAGGTCTCGAGAAATTGTTCCAACTGTCAATTCCAAATCCCCCACTGAAAACCTAGAAAATAATGTTACATCCATGGAGCCGATAACCCCAATGAAAACCCTAAAAAAGTCCTTTAACTCACTTTCATCCGAGTCTACCCCGAGTTCGAGCCCTTTTGATGGAAGTCCGGCACGATTTGATTCAGGAACTAATCTGAGACGGAGCCTCAGACTTGCTTCGAAGTCGTGTACAAGTGAAATTAAGGGAAATAATTCGGGTTCGAGTCAAAAAAGGAAAAATAGTAGTGTCAGTGATACTGAAAGCCAGAGTCTTGATTTTGTCTCCGGAGAGTTGGATGGTGGAGTAGTAGATTGTAAAGAGAAGAGTGAGACTGAGTTTAAATTGGATTTATTAGTAAATGAAGGCTCATTGGTGTGTGGAATTGGAGAGGAGTTCGGTTGTGGTTCAGATAGTTTGAGGAGTGTTGTGGTGCCAAAGAAGGGAAAAGGGAAGAGGAAATTAGGTGTTAATGTGGATTTTTCTGAGCTTGAAGCGACAGGAGACAATGTGGCAAGTGAAGCGTGTTTAAAATTGCGGTCAGGAAAGAAAATTGTTTCTGGTAGAGTGGGGAGGGGTTATGTTGGAGAGAATCTTGGCGAATCTGAGCCAATTTATAAGAATGCAAAGGGAGGTGAAGATAGTGAAATGGGGAAAGTTTCAAGTAGCAGGAGTGTGGAGGGTACTGCTATAAACAATGCGAAGGGAGAATTAGCTGTTACTAAAAATGGTAGTGTTAAAGACAGCCAGAGACTCAGTAGTAAAGTGAATTTACGTGGTAAGACTTCGGTGAAACATAGTGTTGATTGTGTGATGTTGGATGCCAAAGTGGACTCGTCAGTCGGTAATTCAGTTTCACATGCTACAAGTTTAAATGGTGTTTTAGATCCGAAAGGATTGGAGAATGATCCAACTGATGATGAAAATGATAATGGCGATAAGGTTAGAAAGAGATTTGGCAGGGAAGAGAATACTTTATTACCAAGCCGTGCAGATGCAATGGAATTGGATTTACCTAAGGAGGGAAAATCAAATGAAATGATGAATAGTCCGAGGGCTGATACAATTGGCACTTCTGATAAGGGTCGAAAAAGACTTAGCAGGAAAGAAAAAGGGAAGGGAAAAGCTGCTGAGAATGATTTATCATCAAATTGGGTTGATGCTGTGAAATTGGATTTATCTAATGTAGAGAATTCGAAAGAGGTGGGAAAACACCCGTCTGCTGATATAAATGGTATTGATTACAAGGGGAGTAGAAGAAGACTTAGCAGGGAAGAAAAAGGAAAGGCGAAAGTAGTTGAGAATGTGGTCAAATTGAATTCAGCTAAAGTTGAAAAGTTGAATGAGGACAATGTTGCAGTGCAGCGTGGAAGTGAGGTTTTGGAGAATGCTGAAGGAAATAATGTTACAAGAACAAGGGAAAGGTTCCGAAATATAGCCCGAAGGAATGCTTCAAAATTTGCTCATTTTTCTTCGAATGAAGAAAAAAATAACCGTGTTGTTGATGAGGCTGAAAGAGAAATACCATCTAGGGAAGTTGAGGGAAAGGAGGACTGGCCCGGTCCATTCTCAACTGCTATGAAGATCATTAAGGACCGGGCATTGAATAGTAATGCACAGCAGAATAATTTATCTGTGGACAAAGCCCAATCTTCTCCAGTGAATTGGGTCCCAAAACAGGATCAGAACCATAAGAGTTTGAAGCTGTCAGTTCCTTCGCTGCGAGAGTTATGTATGGAAATTCTTGCTAAAAATGCGGATGCCATCAGCTCACTTGACTGTGTTCCTGATGTGTTGAGGCACAAGCTTAGTCACTTGCTCTGTGATTCTCGGAGAATGAATAATCATTTTCTTGACCTTCTTGTAAGAGGATCTCCTACAGAAATTCGTGTCAGAGATTGTTCATGGTTAAGCGAGGAACATTTCTTAAGGACTTTTGAAGGGACTGACTTAAATAAGTTAATGGTATGATATTTTAATTACTTGAATACTTTTCTGTTATTATTTTGGTACCGTTATAATTACTTTTTAACGATAATTTTACATATGATGAGCTATATTTTGTGGAACTAGGTGCTTCAACTTGACCAATGTGGTCGCTGTATGCCAGATTATGTTCTGGTTGCTACATTAGCTCGGTCATTGGGAAGTCTGCCCGTGTTAACTACTATATCATTGAAGGGAGCGTGCCGCCTTTCAGACATTGGGCTGAGTTCGCTTCTTTCTTCTGCACCCTCTTTAAGATCCATAAATCTCGGCCAGTGCTCGTTGCTCACATCTGTCGGTATCAACATCTTAGCTAATTCAGTGGGATCTGTGCTGAGGGAATTGTACTTGGATGACTGCCAAAGTATAGACGCTATTCTTATCCTGCCGGCACTGTCAAAGTTTGAACAGTTGCAAGTGTTATCAGTTAGTGGTCTTCAAAATGTTTGTGATGATTTTGTCAGTCAATTTGTTGCTGTGCGCGGGCACAATTTGAAGGAGCTTATTCTAACAGATTGTGTGTATGTGTCTTTATGCAGTTCCATTTTCTTTCTTCGTAGAATGCAATGCAATTCTTTATTTGTTGAGATTTGGAAAGATGTTATTGTTTTAATTTATGATGGTTTTTTTCAAATTTCTTGTAGGAACTTGACTGATTCTTCTATAAAAGTCATCTCAGAAACTTGTACTGGGTTATGCGCGTTAGACTTGACTAACTTGTACATGCTGACTGATTCTGCAATAGGATATCTTTCAAATGGTTGTATGTCAATTCGTTCCTTACAACTCCGCCGAAATGCTTTCAGGTTATGCCTTACGAGTACTTGTTTTATATTCCCAAATTTAGAAATGAGGACCTCTGTTTTCTGTGCCGTAGTTTGATTGGTATTGAAGTTGTTTCAAACTTGTTGCTTCAGTATTGTGGCTGCGGCTGCAACTGAATCCGTTTGTTTAACTTATAACACAATTTTTGTAGCTTATTCTCTTTCCAGCAGTAAGAAACTGCATAGTTAATCTTGAAGTTATATGAAAAATTAGTCCATTTTCATTAAGTAGTGCATGGAAAATTTCCATCTTTTTTGTTTGTTTTGGGCATAGATAATGGTCTAATGGGCATTTGCCATATTTTCCACCCTATTACCATTATAGAAACTGAACTTTTATTTGGCCAGTTTTTTTCCTTTCCATTTGTTATACCGAATTTGCTGAGAATTTGGTGGGCCTCGGCCTTTTTCTCCTAGACCTATGAGATGACATAGAGCTAATTACTGATGGTTCTTTTCTTTATAACCCAGAGTTACCAATATGCTTTTTTATCTAGCAAACTGTTTTTTGGTACACGTCATGTTCCGGGAATCCAAGTTTAGCAACCCATATATTGCTTTCTACGTCTAATTGGAAAAAATATCAATATTCTTAACATTGGATACTCAAACAACACATAAAATTTAACTTATTGATGTAACTAGAAATCTTATCTGAAATTTAGCGTTATTGCCTTGGGACTTTAAGAGTAAGGTTCTATAAAAAGCTACCAGGCAAACCATGTTTTGGCGTAGCACACAGTGTTCCTGTATTCGTTCCATAAACTGACACAATCCGCATTCCTGGTATCGTAACTTCAACTCGCAACCCCACCTCCACCTCTACCCATGTATCATAGCCTATGTTACTGTCTTCCTTGTTCATGAATAATGTTTTTTCTGCTTACATTTAGTATTTTGCATAATTGATATCCTCCAACTGGAATTCTAACCGTATTAAAATCTTTGTATGGCATTGTGATAGTGATGAAGCTATTGCTGCATATCTTGAAACCTGTGGAGAGTCGTTAGTGGAACTATCACTCAATAATGTCATCAAGGTACTGCACTATCACGTAACAGGGATCTTTGCTCAATCTTAACATGTTCTGCTGTACTAGATTGTTGTTCCTTCATCTGTTTAGTATGTGTATCGGTACTTTGGCCAGCTAGGATGCCTGATGTGTTGAAGGGTAATTTAGGGAACAAAAATGTTTGATATGTTTACGTTATTGGATACTCGATGAATTTAAGTCAACCATGGCTGTCGTTAATTGCATTTATTGCTAAGATCCTTTGGCTTTGGATGTGGTTTATGGCCAAACTAAGCACTGTACTTTTCTGCCTGTCAATTATGGCTACTATAGAGGGTTGTATGAGCCTGTAGTGAAATGACTATTCTGTACACTCATTCATGGATATGTGATTTATTATACAGGCTGCCCACAACACTGCTATATCACTTTCTAGATGTTCAAGAAATTTGCAAAGCTTGGATTTGTCTTGGTGCCGCAATATGACAAATGAAGCTGTGGGACTAATTGTGGATAGCTGCTTATCCCTGAAAATGCTCAAGTTGTTTGGGTGCACTCAGGTATGCTTCCAATGCTAGACATGTGCCTTACATACTGGATTAACTGGACCAATAAATTATGGGAAGAATTTGGTTCTTGTTTGAAATTGACATGCCATGAATTGCTTATGCTACCTTTGTTCCAAAATCAGAGAAGTTTCTATTTTTCTATCACAAAACACCATGATATTCCTAATTTATCGTTTCATTTCATGGATAAAATTTACACCATCTCTACAAAAAATATGTTTTAAAAAACCTTTCTTTCATGTATAGTTTTGTAAGCAAACATCGATATATAAAAACTGTCGTTTTTATGAGGCATTTCTAATTTTGGAACGGAAGGAGTGTCTTTTCGGTTTGGTTTCTCAAAACACAAGTCTAGACAGTTATGAAGAGCTGAATGCTGTAACTTGGGGATGTAAAGATGTTTGCTATTTGAAATGTTTGGCGTCTTTTTT
Organism: Pittosporum tobira; assembly: GCA_032359685.1. NCBI lineage: Eukaryota > Viridiplantae > Streptophyta > Magnoliopsida > Apiales > Pittosporaceae > Pittosporum > Pittosporum tobira. The sequence continues at coordinate 13,917 of JAUMHB010034234.1, read as the reverse complement.
TTTTTTGCAGATAACAAACGTATTTTTGGATGGCCACTCAAATGCAGAGGTGAAAATGATTGGATTGAAGATGAGTCCAGTTTTAGAACATATCAAGGTGCCTGATCTTGTTGGGCCATTACATTACTCCTCGGTGTTTCCTTGAGAATGCTATCTTGTTCATCCATGTGAAATGCTTTGTATAAAGTTTCAAGACCTTAGAGAGGATGGTACTTTTTGTTTGCTCTTGAGCAATGTGGACAATGGATGTATTTATTTTCTTCCTTGCACAAAATTATTTTACCAGAGAATTTGCTATCGCAATGAATGCTAATTATCTCCTATCATTTAGCAATGTGGGCAATGGATTCATTTATGTGTGGAGTTTAAATCCTTTGACCCACTTTTCGTCCAACTCAATTTGATTTGTATTCCTTGTCATTATACGACATTTATAATTGACAAGGTATAATTGTATAATTATGAGTGTGACATACTAACATCCATAAAAGAAGTGAGACACAGGATAGGAGACAAAAAGTATAATATAATATAAAAGAAGTGTGTGACATATATCATTATCATTCATGAAGTATTTAGGTAAACTTTAATAAGATAAATTTATAATTAATTGGAAGTTTTTAATTTTCATATAATTTATTAAAAACATTTTGTATGTTGTTGCTGTTTCTATTTCTTTTCAAAAACTTTTTAAACTTAAATTCTTCCATCATTTCGATAAAAACGAATAAAAAGTTAAATCACGTCACAAGTTACAATTATTATGATGAATGCCCTTAAAATTCATAATTTTAAACAAAAAATATTTAATAATCAATAATTTAGTACTCATATATGACCTTATGTTACACCATACCTTTAAGTTTGTTTTGTTCTATTTGGGATGCCTATTTTAAACCCCATCATAGTAACCACTAGGAAAGTCCATCCTTAGGGCCCGGGATGAGACGAAAAAACACATATGTTGGCTGGTGGGCAGTGGTGATCATATGAATTTATGACATGATAAGTGGTGTGGGAAGGTTCAGTTGGGTCAGCTTGTTTTTGGTACTTTCCCGGATAACTGGGACTCTCTCCCTCTTAGTTCTATCATTAATTCGGACACCCACTGTTGGGGTTTTTCTTCTTCCAGCCTTCAATATCCATCCAGGATCAAATGTCTTCCATCCCTCTTCCTCTATGTCATGAAGGCTATGATAAGCTTTTTTGGCCTTTTTCCTCCGGTGTTTGTTCTGCTAGTAATGCTTATAGTGTTTTCTGCCTGACCTTTCATGGGAAGACGACTCTTGGAAGTGGATATGGCATTTACCAGTTCCTCCTCATATTCAGCTTTTAGTTTGGAAAATGTGTCATCAAAGTGTAGTTACGCGTGACAAGTTTTCCATGGCTGGACGATCAGTCATGTCCTTTCTGCATGCCACAATCTCCTCGAATCCAATAGCCATGTCTTTAGGAGATGTGGGTATGCTCAATTGTATTGGTATCGCCTTCATCAACTTTCAGCATATGACGATTTTGTTTACTGGGTCAGACATAATTTTTCTTTTGTCACATATTATGGCCTTTCGTAATATTCCCTGGCCGACTATTTTTGCCTATATGTTATGGCATTTATGGCTCAATTGTAATGACCGTATTTTCAATGAACATTTCACTACTGTACGAGCCTTAGTGAAGAATGTTTATGATCAAAGCTCTTGCTTATTGCACTTTAGAACCACATCCGATTAAGTATGATACCCCCTTTATCCTTAATTAATGTTCGTTAGTCTACAAATGCCAGTTTAATGAAGTGTATTTCCAATGCTGGGGCAGCTGAAAACCCAATTTTCAAACTTTATTAAGCTTAATACAAAATATGCCAGTTTGATGAAGTATGTTTTCAATGTTGGGGCAGCTGCAGTTCTACGTGATTCTACATCCCAATGGATTATGGGTTGCTCTAGAAAAACTTATGGGTACAACGGCCCCTTTAGCGGAGCTTTGGACCATTTTTGATGGTCTCCTCTTAGCTTTGAACGCTGGTTATAAATTTGTTATATTTGAATCTGATGCTCACGTTGTCCTTGACATGCTTCAGCATCCAACCACTGACAGCACATTCCATGATGGCTGGCCTTGTTACAGATTGCGGGGCCCTCCTGGCCAGGTAATGGCAAGTGCTCCTGATTCCAATTTTCCGCCAAGCCAATCGTGTCCAGAGCAAACATGCTTGTACTTAGTCTGATGTGTGTGTGTGTGTGTGTGTGTATCTTGATGACGCCATGGGGAGAGACACCCCAAGATGTGTGGCTCATAAATAAATTCTTGTAATACATGCGTGTATTCGCTAAAAATATAAATATAAAAGGGTACATATTTAATTATGCACGTGTACCTGAAGAAAAACTCTTGCTTTTTTTTTTTTTTTTTCGTTGTTCTATATATACGGAGTAATAAATAGTTAATTAATTACGGAGTATGAATTTATTCCGATAACCATGTGCTTGTGAATGCTTTACAGAGAAGTGCGTATCAGGCTTTATTGATGTATGTATGATTCATGCTGGCTGCCTCTTTCTATTCTTGCTTAAGAACACTTCAATATTTTCCCTCTATCCGATTTCGAATCCGTACCAATTACCATTCCCTCCCTTTCAACAACCTTTTAAACTCTTGTTCCACTCTTTCACAACTCAAAAGCGTCCATGCTTTGATACTCACAAATGGGTCTCACCATAATAGTCTCCTATTATCAACTAAACTCATTACACTGGCATGCTTGTTTTCGCCAACGATGGACTATGCCCGTAAACTGTTCGACGGAGTGCCTCATAGAGATGTGTTTCTTTGGAACACCTTGATTCGGGGTTATGCCGATCTGGGTCCTTGTCAACAAGCCATACTTCTTTACAGAATCATGCATCAGTCTGGGTTGTTACCTGATAACTACACTTTCCCTTTTGTGGTTCGGGCTTGTGCGGTGCAGTCTGCCTTTCGGGAAGGAAGAGAAGTGCACTGCAACGTTATTAAGAATGGGTTTGCTCTGGATGTGTTTGTTCAGAGTTCTTTGGTTACTATGTACTCGCAGAGCGGAGAGATTTTGAATGCGGAGCTAGTTTTTGTCGAAACGGTTGTGAGGAACATTGTTTCTTGGACTGCAATGATTTCTGGGTATGTTCAGAATGGACTTTTTGAAAAGGGTTTAGCTTCTTTCAGGGAGATGATGGCTTCTGGGACTCAACCGAATGCTGTTACACTTGTGAGTGTTCTTCCCGCGTGTGCTATTTTGGGGTTGAACTTGGGGAAGTTGATTCATGCTTGTGGGTTCAAGTTGGGAGTGGACTCGGACATTTCACTGGTGAATGCTTTGATTGGTTTGTATGGAAAGTGTGGCCACGTTAATATAGCCAGATGTTTGTTTGATGCGATGGCTTCCCGAAGCTTGGTCTCTTGGAACGCAATTATTGCTGCCTATGAACAAAACAATGCCGGTGCAGATGCTATCAAGCTGTTTCATAGGATGCAAGGTGAAAGTGTAGATTTTGATTATATCACAATGGTCAGTGTAATTTCAGCGTGTGCTAGTTTGGGAGCGCTTAATAATGGAAAATGGGTACATGACCTTGTGAGGAGTAAAGGTTTGGAAACTAATGTTTCAATCTCAAATGCTTTAATTGATATGTATGCAAAGTGTGGAAATATAGATTTGGCAAGAGATGTTTTTGATAGGCTGCCTAATAGAAGCATTGTGTCGTGGACTTCAATAATTGGGGCATGTGCGTCTCATGGAGGTGGGGAGGACGCCATCATGCTATTTTCAATGATGAAAAGAGAAGGAATTAAACCAAATAGCTTGACCTTCACGGCGGTGTTGACCGCTTGTAGGCATTCAGGTCTAGTTGAAGAAGGGAGGAAGCATTTTGAAAGCATGACCAAGGACTACTTAATCAAGCCTGGCATAGAGCAATGTGCTTGTATGGTTGATCTTCTTGGCCGAGCCGGTGAATTGCTGGAGGCTTATGAGTTCATTGATACTATGCCAATTGAGGCAGATATGGGTGTTTGGGGAGCCTTGCTTGGTGCTTGCAGAATATATGGTAATGTTGAACTGGCAGAACTTGTGGCAGATAGAATGTACAAGTTGAACCCTCAATCAACAAGTTTCTACATCCTCATGGTGAATATCTATGCTGAAGCTGGTCGGTGGGATGATGTTGCAAGATTGAGAAGAATGATGGATGAAAGGGAGCTGGTAAAGATCCCTGGTCAAAGTTTAGTTGAAGTAAACTGAAGGTTTCATACATTTGTGTCAGGATCAAGATCCCGTTTTTGCAGGGAGGCTTGTTCAAATAAACCATAACCATCCCCAACATTGCCAAACCAAGTTTCTTTGTTCTTGCTTGTCCTGTGTTTATGTGCACATTGGTTATGTCCCAGGATGCTGCATTAATGCTTCAAATAAGTGAAGATTTGGAGCAAGCAATATTCATGAGATTCATCGTATGTTCCTAACAAGCTAAACCCTTTTGTACTTGGTAACTTGTCAAGGATCATTTTGTTGTAACTGTTAGATGAGCGTTTTACCAAATTCACAAAATTATTTGAGATATATGTCACAAAATCAGTGCTCATACCATTATGTCATCTCATAATGGTTGACAATTCAGTTGTGAGTTGTGATTCACTACGTAATACTGATATTTAAATTTATAAGACACATCATTTGAGACTCATAGCATTCCTCTCTATGTAAATATGCACAAACTTTTGCGTACCCATGATAACTATAGTTGTTTCCTTTAAACGTAACAATGAATGCTAGCTCAATTTGCAGAGGATACAGTCCAAGATCTAGAGAGTCCTCGCGCAGGTAACAAAAATCTTTCTAGATCACCTTGATGCCTGGTCAGAGAATTGCTTTCTTTTCTGTTTCAATTTCTGCTATTTAGTCTGCTCATTTTCCCCCTCCATTATGGCAATCATCTGTATTTTGTATTGACAGGTGTCTGACCCTGATGTGTGGATGACTCAGTAATAAAGTTCTGCTACATGTTCAGTACTATGAACGTGGTTGTTGCTGGTATTGAAGGTAAATTCCATTCCCAGGACTTCTAAATTGGATCATATGAAGGAATACTTGGGGTCAACCTTACCTGTCAAAAAACATAAAATAAGGTTTATTGATGAAAAACTTGGCAATATGATCAGATACTGCAAACAGAAAACAGATGTTACATATACACTGACCGTCATTTTGTGTCTTTATCATCTGCTCTCATTTGTAGCTAACATAATTCTTCTTGATCTATGGAACTCAAGACTTTCGTATAACCCCAACTAACTATTTAATGAATTTGAAGTTTCAGAAAATGCATTGAAATGTTGAACAATTATGTTCCGCGCCCATTTTAGGGGTGAACTTCTGTAATCTCCTATTTGCAATGGATTCTATTTACAGCTGGTGAAAGAAAATAATTTTCAGGTAAAGCTTTATGCATCCAAACGCAGCAAGTACGTTTGCTCTCCTGACAACTGAGAGCTTTCCTTTTCGACCACCTGGTGAAGAACATAGAAGTAGATTTAGTAGTTCATCTTAGATGGAAATCAAGAAACAAAGCACTTCCTCTGCTTCACAAAAACAGTCCCATTTGCAAAATTTACAAATGGTAAAATCAAATCATCTTTCCACATTTACCCCTAAAATAGTGAATGTTTATTTTGGTGGTTATGACATGATTATGTAATTAAAATCATGAACATGAGGACATTGTTCATCAGTACTTCCATCAATCAAAAGGGAACTCTTTTTTGGAACAAAATATCTTGACAACTGTGACTCTTTTTGTGGGACAATCGAGTATTAACTACCTCAAAGCCCATCTTTTGGTAAAGTTCTTGTGCAGGTCTGTTATTTCTATCTACATGCACAAAAACCTGTTCTGCACCTGTTACGTGAACATCTGAATCAGAAAAACTTTATGCTACCATTTTGTGACTTCAAAAATTTTGTAGGGAACCTCTTAATATACCATCTCACCATTTTCTTTGGCTGATCTAATAGCAAAACTCAACATGTTGCTTGCAATACCCTTGCGCCGCGCAGATTTAGCCACACATAAGTTTGAAATGTAACCATATCTGCTACCTTCTTGGTTAATGTTGCAGAAGAGCGGGGTTTTCACCTGTTCCTATGAAAAGATGATTCAAGTGCTAAGGAATATTCTATTGATACCATGAATCAACAGTCTGGATTTTATCAATCAGAACTTATTTTACCCCAGGAAAGGCCTCTCCATGCAACAAATGTCGTATGCTCAGATCCAAGGTTCCGACTACACTCTTCAGTACGGTATGTTTTACATTCATCTGTTTCTTCTTTACCTAATAGTTCCAAAAATACCCATATTAGATTTCTTTTTGATAATGTTTAATGTGAACAATAGTCATTATTCATATGAAGATAGAAATATCGCCCATTTTTAGAGATGATTAAACTAGGTTTATCATCCTATGCCAGAGAAACTGAAAATGATAAAAACTCAAAAAAAAAAAAAAAAAAAGAAGCTTGAGTATAATTATTCAAAGAAATTATACCGCCAGAATGCACGTGGATTTGTGCCCAAGTTGTGATTTGCATCGTCTTTTGATTGAATTGAACTCCTACACAAGTGCAGATATTTGGATTTTCAGTGTTTTGACATGTACTTCAATATACTTTATTTTATTTGATTTGGCCATGCGTACATTTTATGCATGTCGAAAAACTAACATAGGGTGTCATTCGATTCTTACCTGTTCTGTGAACTTCCTTTTGTAATTCTCTACATATCTGTGTCGTAAAACAGAAGCTAGAGTTACAGGTATTCAAGTATTTAGTACTCTGTACAAGTTATTTTTGTCTTGAATTGGATGGGCACTTGAAGAGATTTTTCTGTCTTGATTATAAGTTGAGAATAAACAAAAAAAACAGGCAACATGATCATTAAATGCTCCCAGAAGAAGCCCATTTGCAAAATCTGAGAATTTTAAGGATAGGTTTTCTTCCATGTTTAACGAGTGTTCAGCTAGCCTGGTGGCATAATAGTGATAACTTGAGAGGACATTGTGTGGTTTAATATGGAACAGAGGGCAGTATTGGTATTTGGTACATACCGATATCCTGTTTTATCCTCCCAGTGACTTTCTGCTCGCAACCACGCTGCTGTCTATGACAAAAACATCACAAAAGTACCACCACAAATCAGCCATAGTTTATCGGGTTAAGATTTTAATTTTCATAGCAGAAATTGTTTTTATTTATTTATTTATAATTATTGATTTAGAATAAATTGTTAACGTAACTGACCCAATATTCTTCATCGAGTACAGCCTCACGTGCTGTGAACTGCCCAAAATCAATCCTTTTCTCTTTGGCGAAGGCTTCTTCAGGTGGCTGCAATCTGTCAAATTGGAGATTCGACGGGTTAGCTGTTCCAGATTGAGAAAGACGTTTCGAATCTTTCGATAATTCAATTGAGACCTCCTCTTTATTCCCTTTTTGGAAAGGTTTCGAATTCATTGTCCAAGAAGCAGAAACTCCCTGAAACTTTTGACGATTCTTGAATTCATAGGAGTAAAATCTGTGAATTGTGAATGTAGTAGTAGACATCCAGACCCTTTGAAATTGAAGTGAAGAACAGAGAGAAATGAAGAGTTTCTTGCTTTCTCTTGCAAAAATTGATTGAGAAGAGAGCAGAGAAAGCGTAAAAGGAATAAGGCCTGATCTGTTAGAATATGTTGCCGGCAGTCGGAGCACAAGAAAAGGTGACTTGCCAAACTTGGAAGTCCTTTAGGTACCACCAGATTTAACCTAGTCTTCTCTTATAATCTAGTCCCACGCGCATTGTCTGAGGATAAAGAATACTCCGTATTCAAGGTGATTCCATGTCACCAAGTTTGTTATTACGTGGTTGATAGAGTACTACGTAATAATGACGTGGTATCATATTTTTGTTGAAGTCATTTTTTTATAATTTTTTATTATATGTTGTTAATTCTAGACGCTAATTTAACTGAACAAAGATTATGTAATAGTTATACAGGGGCACTGTTTTGTATAATTTTAAAATTTTATTTATTAATTAAAATAAGTTATATAAACTTAAAAAAAAAAGTGCACATATTGACTAATTTTTAAAAATAAGTTAAAAATATTGTTATGTTTAATTTATAATTTTTTGAAAATCAGCAAAAATAAATAATTTATTTTTAAAAATAAGTTATAATCAGTTTCAATAATTAGTTTTAAACATGGTATGGGCGGGATTGTGGCGCAACAAATGAAATAAAGAGTCGGACCAAAAATTTGAATTTATGGTAAAAAAGTTTGTTGTCCTAATATAAAATTCTCATGTCTTCTGCACACTCATTTTAGGATAGAAGTAATGGTTAAAGTAAAAAGATTATTAATTTACAATGTTCTAAAACTTTAACAGGTCAATCTAAATGGCAGAAGGAGAAGGAGGACATAATCTCTAAATGGTTCTAACCAGATGGTATTTAGATGGAATAATTAATTTTAGATGTTTTATTATTTTAAATATTTTATTATTTTAAATATTAAAAAATTAATTAAAATTAAACAAAAAAATTTAGAACAGTAACAATTTAGCTTGTTGAGTGGATTTTCTCAATGGAGGTGGCCAGAATTTTGAAGGAAAATGGATGCTGAACTACTCATTTCTATCTACTTCTAAAAGCCAATAATAAGACTTGTTCCGTTGAAGACGGACGCATCCCCTTTTTTTTTTGTTCTTTTTTTTTATAAATTTTTTTAACCGTCAATATTTTTGTCTTTTTTTTTGGAGTTTTTAACCTTCTTTCGTCAAATTATGCTTTTTTTAACTAATATTTTTTATTTTTATTTTATCCGTCTTAAAAAGAATGAGTAAAATATATAAAATACGCAATTCAAGAAAAATTATTTGTGATAATAGAGAGAAGATTTAACCACACAAAATTTAAGTATTTCCATAAAATTTTTCTTTTGTAAACATACACAACAAATTTTTATTAAAATATGTATTCAATAATTTATTTTGGGACAATAAAAAAAGTATCCGGCCTCATTCTTTTTTGGGATGAAGGGAATATTAAATTAAAATTTTAAATATTGAAATTTGAATTATAATATAAATTTATTAAAATTTTAAATTATAATTCAAAATAGGTGACTCTATGTGTTTCTATATTCCTTTAGTTTTAAATGAATGACACAATTTTTAGTTTTTTAGACATTACAGATTATAATTAAAAATCTAAAAGTATCACTATTTTACTTCAAAGAGATATAGTATAATTTATTTTTAAATTTTTGTGAGAATATTAAATTATAATTCAAAATAGGTGATTTCATGGGTTTCTATATTCTTTCAGTTTCAAATGAATGTAACAAATTTTTTTTTAGACTTTACATATTAGAATTAAAAATCAAAAAATATCACTATTTTACTTCAAAGATACATAGTATAATTTATTTTTAAAATTGTATAAGACAAATTAAAATAAAAAGACTAGCTTTCATTAATGAAAAAGGATAAGTGTGATTTTTAAATATTTCACAAAATATAGAACATAAATTATTAACTTGTCCCTTTTTTGTTATTTTGTGGTTCCTTTTTTTTTTTTAAACCAATTATTCTTATTACCATACTAGTTATTATTTATTCCATCCTAATATTATAGATATTTTGATCTCTATTAAATGAAGTTTACGAAGTGTCAAAATTCAAATTATAACATCCTGTATAAATTTGTTAAAGTTTCAAGTTATAACTAAAACTAAAATTCAAAAATAGGTACTTATTATGCTAAATTTAGAAGAAAAAAAATATTATAACTTACTAGATTTTTTAAGATAATTTATTCTCAAAATCTTAAATACTTTTGATTTCTATTAAATTAAGTTTTTCAAATTGCAAAATTTAAATCATAATATAAGTCTATTAAATTCAAAAATATGTATTTAGAAATTTATATGATTCTATATTCTCTGAGTTTCAAATAAATAACACGGTTTTTAGTTTTTAAAATTTTAGAAATTAAATTTAAAAATAAAAAATATTACCATTTTTAACTTTAAGAAAATATAGTATAATTAATTTTTACCATTTTTGTGAAATATTACACAAAATATATACCATAAATTATTAAATTGTTTATTTATAAAATATTTTAAAATTTGAGTTAAAATAATTATAATAAATATCACGCACTTTTGTGGTATTTACTAGTTATGGAGAAAGCTATAAATAAAGGATGTCAACAGATTCCATAACTAGGACTTGTCCTCCCTTTTTTGGGCTTAAATTAAAAGGTAAAGTACAGATTGCACTCTAAAATTGCATTGAAAATATAATTTGTATTTAAAATTTTATTTTTTTTTTAAAATCATCCCAAACTTCATTTTTGTCAATTAATTGCATCATGGGCCCTAATTTCTGTCCATTATGTTAATAGAAGTTAATTTTTTTTGGAGCAT
>JAUMHB010034233.1:27180-41604 GCA_032359685.1 Pittosporum tobira | reverse complement strand
GGTTAGCTGCTAGGAGTTTCTTGTTTTAGAGTAAGGGGATTGATATTTCAACAACGAAATTTGATATATAAAAAAAATAAAATTAATAATTCCACCCAAAGGAACAAAACAAATTCTAGCATTTTTATGAGCCAAATGCCAATTTACTTGGGCGTCCAAAAGCAAATTTCACCTTACTTTTCTTCCATGGAGATCCCTTGCTGGTTATAGCTGGTGGTCTTGTACAGGAATTGCTAAATTGGTTTGAATGGCAATGGCTGACCTGGAAGAGGCTGAGAATGTCAATAGATCATAAAATATCTGCGTAAGTACAACCTTTGCTTCTCCCATGAAGCCTGAATCAATCAATTGGCCAGCATTTGACATCTGCAACAAGATGGCGAATGTGTGGCGCAAACCATTTCACTCTCTCCACATGTTCCACTGTAACTTTCCAATTATACCCTGCAAAAGGCATCGAAATTGGTAGCAACCACATGGCACTTGTTAGAGTTATATATGGATTAAACGTGTCAAATAGCATTATACCTTCAGATATAGCAATTTCTTTGATAGATTTTGAGACATGTTCACTCCATTTAACCTCCTCCGAGTCCTTTACATTATCATGCACATGCAAAATCCCACCCTTACCCCTGCATTTTCAGTAACATGGAACTAAGAGAGGGGAAGAGATCAGGCACTGATATGAATGCATGAAATTCATTAAAGAAGATAACCTCATGACACAGAGCTCAACGGACGGCATTTGCTTGATAATGAAATGAAAAGGAACAAGAAATACAAAGAACTAATTAACGAAAAGAAAATTGACACAGTTCAGGCACCAACTGAACTTAAATTACAGAGAAAAAAGAAGAGGTATTTTCCAAATTTTAGCTGATCATCACAAAGCAGACATATGATGCAAAAGTGAAAAAGTATTACAAGCTTTTATCGGAGCTAAAGATGAGATAAAAGTGAATCCTTAAAGCTTCAAATTTTACAAATGGAACTTGTTTTGTGGAACAGAGGGAGTAGGATATATTATCACCTTAATGCCCTCACAGCAGTAACCCAACTACCCTCGCTTGTTGGCAGGAGACCAAGACAGACTCGATCAGCAACTCCCTGAAAACAAACAAAATCAAGCCACTGACAGTAAACTTATCTTATGATCATGGTATGATATAAGGCAGTCCTAAAAGTCTCTGAACTTCTCATTCAGTTATAATGCAGAATTGCAGCGATTAGCCACAGAACCATGTCAGAATAGAAAATTAGATACCAATAAACAGAGAGAGTTAATTTGCCTACCATAGGAGCTGTAACTCGATTATCTCCTTCAATCACGACGCAACGATCAGCCACAGAATTAGCCTGCAGATTATGTTTAAGTGCCTCAACTGCATGGGGATTCCACTCACAAGCATACACCAGTTTTGCATTGGCCCTGATCAACCCACATTATCAGCCCAAATTATTGCAACAGAAAGAACAGAATTAAGACACTACATATTTGAGAGAATAAATCAAAAATGCCAATAGCATTATAATACCTGACGAGGAATGGCAACACAAAATATCCAATTCCAGCAAACAAATCGACAATAACTTCATCTGTACAGTCCAGTCGGGCTATGCGGAGCTTCTCAGAACGATTACCCCACGAGAACATGCACCTGGTAGCATCAAAAGAATATAACATTCCATTTTCGCGATGACCCACCCAGCCATTATCTCCAATGAGAATCTCCAAAGTACTGTCCCTTGTTCCATTATTTGCAACCCGGCCCTAGAGATTAACAGCATACTCATTTAAAGGATATGAAATTCAGTGATTAAAAAGAAAATTATGTGTAATTTTCTTACTTGTCGAGCAAGGCGTTGAGTACCAAGCGATTTCGCAACAATAGGCCAAAGCTCCTCACCCATCGTGCCCCACACGGGATCTTTGAACGATGTTGCAGGAAGCACAACAATATCCCCTAGTCGTTCCCATCTGAAGTAGATAAAAGATGTTAATCTGAATGGTATTACAATATCCAACAAACTTCACTACATTGAATTATATTAGAATCCAGTACCCGTGGTTCAACTCTAAATTCAATTTTGTAATGTAAGAAAGAAAATTATGAAATGCAAACCTGGTGGGTAGCTGCTCCAAAAGTTGGGCTGGCAGATCATGGTTATTTATCAAAGTAGTTACCGCGTCGTTCAATATTTTTAGAGGAAAGTTTGGAGTTTTTTTGACTTTGACAACTTCGTCTGCAAGTTTAGTAGCACCAAATGCCATTAGAAGACTCAACGCTGTTGAAGAGGAGATATCGTCCTGTAAGAGCCTCTTGATATTAACTCCTTCTAGTGGATTAGGGCTCCTGAGTTCTATAACTGCACCATTCCCGTGGTGTTGCAGATTTTGGAATACACCACAAAATTTACCGGTGACAGGAAAACAAATATGTATGTCATTGTCTTGGGAATAAACCTTTCTCTTGACATCTAACCATCCAAACTTTTTCAAGAGGTCCTTTCCAATTTTGGCATATTTTTTCTCAAGTTGTAGAACAAAATGTGAAGCAATCTCTTGATAACTACCATTTATGCCTAGTCCTTGGGCCTCAAATTTCAAATTAGAAACTCCATCTGATAATCGATCAATTCTATTCCGTGGAGATTCGGTAAAGCAGTTTTTTGTTTCTACAGCACCCTCTAAGGAAATTAATGGAAGTAAGTTAATTTTCATTGGTTCACTAAACTTCGTACCAAATGCATAACAAGCTGCTCCACCACCTATCATTACAAGATCATTATCAATAACACTGGCTGTGCTACGGACAAAAAGGTCGTTCCCAATAGAATTCACCATTACATGCTTCCAAGAACAGGACTGCAAGTCAAGTATCGACAGTTCTTGATAATGTTGGCAGACTGGGCATCCGCCTATTATACCAATAAAATTCTTATAAACAAACATCGAGTGTGAAAATCTTGCATATGGCATTCTTCCTCCCATATTTTCCTTCTTCCACAAACACGTCTCAACATTAAAAGTATAGAGGTCTCCGAGTGCTTTTTCCCCGTCATATCCTCCAAAAATATATAGCTTGGATCCATAAGCTACCATAGAGTGGGAATGACGTGCGCCTGGCTGTTCCCCTTCGGTACGCACCTCACTCCATTCCAGATATTGTGTGTCTAAAGCATATAATTTTGAATATATTACATCACCATTAATTCCACCGAAGACATATATCTGCGTCCCTACAACCGCTGCTGCATGACGATGCCTGCAACAGCAATCATAAAAAGCCCATCACAAAACTTTCACAAAGATCATGGAGAGATGCTGGACAATAAAGGAAAAAGAAAAATGTACTTTGAAATCTTGGAATTGACAAAATTAGAGGGACTAAGGATATCACCTAGGAGGGAAATCAGCGGCAGTAAATTCTAGCAGCTTCCATTGTTGATTTTCTATATCAAGAATCTGCACATCATTCAAAATACTTAATGGATCAGCCCTGCCTCCAATTACGTACTGAAAATCTCCTACTAATGAAGATGTGTGACCCAAGCGTGGAGATGGGCAGGCCTCAACAACAACTTCTTCTAGTTTACCAGAGAGTGGATCGAGTAGGAAATAATCATTTCTCCGAGCGTGCCTTCCCATGCCTCCGAACCCACCAAAAATGAGAAGTGTTTTGTTATCTAATGCACAAACAGAGTGGCCCCACAGGTAAAGCCTCTCCATGGGTTCACCAACAACTACTATCGGAAAAGTGGAGAGACTGATAAACGAAACACCTGCAGACCCTGCCAATTATTTAAATATTCAAACTTGCACTACATTAAAGGAAAATTTTCATGCAACAACACATTTATCAGAATGTAACCATAATGCCAAACCAACAATGCATTTGCAGGAATGAAATGAAGCTTCTAAAACCCTATTTTAGTTGCATTGAAGCATATCCGAAATGAATTTACATTCGTTAAAGCATGTCAACAGATACAAAGTTCAAGTAAAAGTCTACAGAAATCAATAAAAAAAATTAATCGTCCATTGAATTGGTAGAAGGAATGTTTGATGTGAACATGACTATCTAATTCATTCTAATCGGACAGAGAAACAGATCTGACTACTAGGGAAACAAGCAACATGACAAAATGATGCAATTTGCAGGCATGATCCACTCATCCAGCAAGCCCTATTAAGCAATATTACTCCAACACTACCAAAAAAGATATGATTTTCGAATAACGAAATATGCACATCTGTTGCTATAGTGAAATACAGCAAACAACAAGAACTCAATTGAAGTTGCCACACATTACCATATTCTAATGACTTCCATTATTAGATGAGAAGTTATAGACATCATTACATCAATTGACAAGTCTAGCACACTTCAGTTATTAAAAAAATAAATAAATGGTTTACCACAATTGATGTTTCCCTGTTGATCATTACTTGAAGAAACTAAGCAAGATTCAGACTTTTCCACCTCAACACATTCTAAACCAAGACTACCACCAATCTCCACATTACTTTCGTGTGCTTGAAAGCCATTGCTCAATAATGCAGCAAAAAACTGATCAGTTCTTCTCCTATTAGCCGCCATTTTCTCATTGGCAATCCCAACAATAAACTTAACATACTCTGGAGACACCATTATCTTCCGCGCATCTCCCAATGGCACCTCCATTCGTATTGAACACCTAATTGCAACAATCACACGCTTGCTCACACTAGTAATCCCCGACTCCCGAAATCCACAAGAAATTGCAATGGATACTAAAAACTGAGCTGAGGATATGTCTTTGCATTCAACTGCGATTATTAGAGGCTCGAATCGGAACGTAAGTTCTTGTGGGGGAGTTGGGGAGGGCTGAGTTGACTCGGGAGGGAAGAGGAGGGGGAGGACTGAGTTGGGGTCAGCTGGGTCGTGGGAGATGAAGACCCATGTACCTCCTCTGGCTTTCTTTTTGGTGGCGGCGGTGATCGTTGGTTGGGAGAGGATGGAGATGCGGCCGGAGCAAGAACTGGTGGTAAAGAAAGAGGAGTGAGAGTTGAGAGCGTGGAGGAGAGGAACTATTGGAGCGTCTATTGAGCCTTTAGGGGATTTGTCTGTGTAATCTTCTTCTGGGGTGTTTATGGATGCTAAAGTGGCCTTCTTTCTCTTGTCAAACTCCATGGTTGACGGAGTTTTGCCTATTTTCTCCGGCGGAGCATGAGCCAGGATGTCGGGGGTAGGGGTTTACCAATTTGGTGGTTGGTGGGCTCAGACGCGTAGGGTTTAACATTTTTATTTACTTCTTCACATTTTTAGGAGCTTTAAGAAATTTAAAATTAGTGTTTTTTCCATGAGTCCAGAATACTCGTCCGTTAAAAAAATGAGGTTAGATATTATTTTTTATTTTAAAATAAATGATATAAATATGTATATCAAAAATATATAGTGTGTTTAAATAATTTTTTTTTTATAAATATACTTAAATTTTTTGTAACTCAAAATTTTTTTCTCTTATTATAAGTCATTTTTCTTAATTTATAAATTTTAAATATCTTAATTATTTTTTTCAGACTGGATAACTGAGTATAAAATTCTTCCACTAAACGTAACTAATCAAGAATACGAAGCATAATGTTAGTGAATAAAAGTCTTAAAATTAATCTATAAATAAATTCAAATATTTTTAAAATATTGACAAACCTAAACATAAATTCATGAATAAATAGATATGAATCTTCATACGAAAATATAGAAAATTATACATATCAATTTTTTGAAATCAAAATGCATCCATAAACTATTTCCTTTTTGTTAGCCTGATAATGATTTTTGATGTTTAACTTTAAGATATTAATGTTTATTACCATGATTATTTAAAATAAAACCTTTTTTTTTTCTATAAGAGTATGCATTTTGTGAGGGATATGGAACAATTTGGGAGTCCTTCTCCTAACAATGTCTTATGGGCATTCATGAGCAAAAGCACATGTTTGACATGTCTCAGGCCAAGATTATCAGGATCCGTAAGTTAATAATTTTTTGATAATCAAGTCAGGTCGATTCGGACTAAAGAAATAAAAAGTGAACTAATGAGATCCTCCGGTCCAAGCTGATCTTTGACAAGTTCTCATTCGTCTCTCTCTATCTCTACTTGATTTCTTTTATAAGTTATCATATTTTAAAAATTATTTTTAATATAATTTTTATAATACTTGTTCTAATTTTTACAAGTTTACATTTTTATATTTATAAACTATATTAGTTATTATAATTATATAAAATCTAGTTTTTTGGTCCTTAAATTTGGGTTTATGTTGGACTCAATTGGTCGTTTAGAAGGACCAATCTTTTTTGGCAAGAATCGATCTTTTGAAGATTGGACCGGTCCTAATCTTAACTGGGTTCAAGACCATCTTTATCCGGGACCAATCCAAAGTTATGTTAGGACCACGCCGATTTTAGGACCAATCTTTATGTTCAAAATATGGACTGCTTGACCTTTTTGGATTGGATGAGAATTGGACCAATTAAGACGGGGCTAGACTTTGACTAAACTAACCCAGGCTAGTCTTCAGTCCTTGGGCTTTTTGAACACTGTATTGTATGGACTTTGAAGTTCCTGTCCCCTCGTGTTTGTTTAGAATTCATAATATATATTAATATATAAATATAATAATGAACGGAGTTATCTCAAATAGTCAAATAATATAAAATTCATTTCCGTTTTATTCTCATAAAATACAATTTTTTCAGAGAGCCAATAATTTATAATTACTAAAGAGTATTAGTACAACTACCAAAAATCTATATTATTAATATCTAAAAATTGTATATCATGTAATTAATTGAAAAATAAAACATTAAAAACATAAGTTTAATACCCAAAAAAGGCTATATTAAGTATTAACATTTTACCAATTAATAAATAAATTATTATCTTTATAATTTAAAATATCAGGATCAAAAAAAAATGAGCCAAAATTAAACTAACAAGAGATCTAAAGTCTTTAAGTTTTAGATTCCTAAAATAATTTTATTTATAATACATATTTTCAATAGTTTTTCATCATAATAAAGCCCAACAAAATATTCTTCTCATAATTTTGAAAAATATTTAAATTAAAAATATCAATTCAATAAATACGTTATTAGGAATCCTTAACTAATTAAATTCTTATTTATTTATTTAATAATTTATAAATTATTATATTATAAATTTAAGTCAACTTCAGATATAGTCATTTATCAATTTATTAAATATCAATAACCATAATTTAATTCATATATCAACCTCTTCAGATTTTATAAGATGTTAATAAAGGCATGTCTAAATACATTAAGACATTATATAATACTCCATCTATCTTAAAAATAATCTCCAAAATACTAAAAGCCCATATATTAAGGAAATCTCCTTTTTATGAGAGATACAGTTATCACTATTTACCATTATTTTTGGGGCCACTCATTATTAATTCAACCAATTAAAAGTCAAATTTTCATTTATCAAAAAGTAAGTGCAAAAAAGTCATTTTACCAAAAAGATACTTATTTAAATCATAGTTTTTTAGGAAAAAAAATTCCTTTGGCCATTGTTTTTGGGATGGAGGGTGTGTTATTTAATAATATTTTATCTACAATACTATAATAATTTATAATTATCAACTTACATTGTGCATATATCATAACAATTTTAAAATTTTAAAAATTAAAAAGAATGAAGAAATAGTTATTAATTTTATATAAAACTATTAGTTAATTAGATAACTTAGATGTGATACTTTCAAATTTAATATATTATATCTTATACCTTTTATGAATTTGCTTTTATTATTAATAATATTAGTGATGTAATATTTTTTACGGATATTACATATTTTTTTTATCCTTTCTCATATTAAATGAAATTTTTTTAACTTTATTGTTAGATATAATTTTGGTTATAAAAAAATACCCATTCAGTTCAAGTTTAAATATGCTAATTTTAAAATAATTTTTGACACGAGTTTTAAGACATTCTAAAAACATAATTATAAATTATATTTTCAGGAAATATTAACCATATTTGAAAGTATAACACATAAATATGTTAAGTATGCAAAAAATATTTAAAAATTATAACATACAAATATGATTTTAGAGCATCTTAAACTTTGTACCAAAGCATAGTAAAAAAATTAAGACAAAATATAACTTGGGCGGAGGGAATAGTTAATATCAACAAATACCTTACACAAACATTTCAAATCTCTCATTCACTTTTATATAATAAAACTCTCATAAGTCCAATTATGTTAAACTATTAAGATTGAAATATTAAATTAAAAAAAGAAAAGAAAAATAAGTATTAATTAAAAATATCAATCATATTTACCTTATTCTTTTTCTAAATTAGTTTATCTTTTTTCTAAATTAATTTATCTAATTTATTTATCCATGAAATATTCTTAATTACTATAACTATATGTCCATCTATCTACATCCACACACTGATAGAATTTTATTAAGAAGTAAGTACTTTAATACATTCTAATATTTATATTTAAATATGTAAAATTTTAAAAATAATATAACTCCTATATACGGCCAAAATAGAAAAGATGCATTAATTCAAAAATAATTTATTCTCAAAAATAAAATTAAACTCTATAAAATATATATTGACTTAATTAAAAAAAATTAAATTTAAAAAATAAATAAAAACTATGTAAACAATTTGTTACAAGTCATGTGATAGGGTTTGGGATTTCGGTATGGAGTATGTGGGGTCTCTCATCTGCACATGCCACGATGATATTCTCATTATATGTTAAAATGTTCGTTCATAAAAGGTTACACACAAAAATTTCAAACCCACTCAAAATCAAATGTTTTTCTCTATTTAACCGCAAATCTTTAACGTTCAAAAATCCTTATCCAAAAACCTCATCCAAACATTCCCTCCACCTCTCATTTTCCTCTTCTGCACGCCAATAGAACGTCCCATAAGATTGAACAAAACTCAAAAACGAACCAAACCCACATATCTCCTTCTCTTT
The DNA here is from genome assembly GCA_032359685.1 of Pittosporum tobira. NCBI lineage: Eukaryota > Viridiplantae > Streptophyta > Magnoliopsida > Apiales > Pittosporaceae > Pittosporum > Pittosporum tobira. The sequence continues at coordinate 32,570 of JAUMHB010034233.1, read as the reverse complement.
CTCCGCTCCCGTAGCCACCATTTCTGCAGAAACCAGAACTAACCATGGCTTGCTCAAATGTAACCATGTTTGTCTCTTCAAAACCATCCCTTTCCGACTCCTCTCCACTCTCATTCAGCTCATGTCTAAACCCATTTCAACTCTCAAACCATAACTCCACCATTTCCAACCCCTCAAGATCCTCATCAATGACCCCAATTCACTGCAATCTTCGCGAGCTTCGTCAACGTATAGGCTCAGTCTCAAACACCCAGAAAATCACGGAGGCCATGAAGCTTGTTGCAGCTGCTAAAGTGCGCAGAGCCCAAGAAGCCGTTGTCAACGCCAGACCATTCTCAGAAACCCTAGTTGAAGTTCTTTACTCCATCAATGAGCAACTCCAAACAGAGGATATCGATGTCCCACTTACAAAAGTTCGTCCTGTAAAGAAGGTTGCATTGGTAGTTGTCACAGGCGATCGTGGTCTCTGTGGAGGATTCAACAATGCTATCATCAAGAAAGCAGAAGCACGAATTAGAGACTTGAAAGCTTTAAATCTTGAATACACTGTAATCAGTGTGGGCAAAAAGGGAAACTCTTATTTTCTACGTAGGCCTTATATACCGGTCGATAAATTTCTTGAAGGGGGTAGTCTTCCAACTGCAAAAGAGGCACAGGCAATAGCAGATGATGTTTTTTCACTTTTTGTGAGTGAAGAAGTCGATAAAGTTGAACTTTTGTACACGAAATTTGTGTCGTTGATCAAATCCGACCCTGTGATTCATACCTTGCTTCCATTATCGCCCAAGGGGGAGATTTGTGACATAAATGGGACATGTGTTGATGCGGCTGAAGACGAGTTCTTCAGATTGACAACAAAAGAAGGGAAATTGACCGTGGAGAGAGACCTGGTGAGGACTGAGACTGTTGAGTTCTCCCCTGTTTTGCAATTTGAGCAGGACCCGGTTCAGATTCTTGACGCTTTGCTGCCTCTTTATCTCAACAGCCAAATTCTGAGGTCGTTGCAGGAATCTTTAGCAAGTGAACTTGCTGCTAGGATGAGTGCCATGAGCAATGCAACTGATAACGCGAGGGAGCTGAAGAAGAACTTATCAACTGTGTACAATCGGCAGCGTCAGGCAAAAATTACAGGGGAGATTTTGGAGATTGTTGCTGGAGCCGATGCTTTAGTCTAACAAGTATAGTTACTGTTTCTCTTTATATGCCCATGACTGTGCTTCTCCGTATGAATTTTTGTGAATGACACTTGGTCATTCAATTATTCCTGTTTTAATAAAATTAAGCAGAGTAGATACTTCTTGATTGTAGTTCACAATTGCATACGAACTTGGTGTATGAGGAGAACTCGATGTATTTCGGAACATATAGAGCATGTCCCACTCATCTTTGTATGTCTTAAATTTTTTCCATATAGTAATTGTAATACTAATATACTACGAAGTACTTTCCATAAAGTTCAGCTCACTTTAACACCTTCCCGTTTGTGTCTCTGTTCAACTACTTTATTTGGCATCGATGATAGTTTTGTATCATGTACCCAAAAAAAAAAAGATAGTTTTGTAGCAAATTTGTAGAAGAATTCTGCATATTTATGAATATGACTACTTGGACTTAGTACTCAAAATTTATGTCATGTAAGTGGCTTCCCCAGTTTATTATCTAATGAGAATCCTTACAACGGATACATAAATGCTTACATACTAGTCCACCAAATAAAGAGTTCTATGAACTGATGTTACTGACTAGTAGTGTTATCTTAACTATGAGCACCAGCACGAATGGAACTTGGAACTTCTACAGAGTCAAGTGTAGTCCTAATAGTTATATACTCCTATAACTCTTCATAACTCTTCGGGTAGATTTCTAATTAATAAAATGTGCTTCAATTAAGTGAAGATAGTGATATAGAAAGGACATAGAATCAAAGTAATTACATTGAACTTAAGCTGCACCAAGCAAAGAGCCAGATTACCTTAACCTTGTGTGTGCATAGAAGATCATACATAGTGCACAAGGCTCCTGGCCTCCCGCTAATTGCAGGGGTCTGGGGAAGATCAGATATACGCAGCCTTAACATTGTGTACATATGTTAGCATACAGTGACAACCATAATTCTGCACACCGCACTGGTGCTTACCACATTTCAAGAAAGTAATCAACCGTGTGAAGAAAACAATGAAGGCAAGGACGCAGAATTGCATAAGTTTGACTAGTAATTCCCTGAACAGACTATTTAGTAATGAAAGTCTATATAAGTTTTTTCATTTTTTCAGTCATTTTCATCGCTCTAAAGTTGTTCTTCAAACAGTTTCTTTTCTCTTCATCGCTCTATTAGCTGTTCTTCAAACAGTTTCTTTTCTCCTTATGGCCTGTTCATCAAGGCCTCATTTAAAATTCATCAAGGGTATCATGCATGGAGAACCGGGGAAGTGACTCTCAACACTCGTTTCATCCCAATCTTTCCTTAAAAGAAGGAAAAACAAATGAGTGTCATGAGGAAGATCATTTCCAATTGAGTGAAAGCCATAGAACACCACATAGCCAGATCACACTCAAATGTCATATGGGAAGATACCATAGAATCAAAACTTACACTTCAACTGGAGCTTGAACAGTCATACTTTAGTAACATTCCTACATTGGAACTAAAATGATTGTAGGAAAAGACCAAAGAAAAATTATGAACAATAAACATTAAGAAATTAGAACAGAAAAATGGTAACAAATCATTGTGCCAATGGCCCAATTATGTGTATTAAACAAATTCAAAATCACATATCTAACCAAACTGTAGAAAATTATTACCTTATTTCACCCAAACATTTAATCTCAAATTCTCAATCTATTCCAATGAACAAGCTAATCTATCATTTCTTATTGTGTCAATACTATCAGAAGAAATTTCAATTAAAGTAGCTCCCATCAATGATATACCCAATATTAACAATCCGTAATAGACATCAGAACTTTAATAAATCAAAAACCATAAAAACAGGTGTATAACAACACATAACATGAATCATATATCTTTTCTCAAAGTCACATCTTTCTACATTTGGACTGTGCATCACTCTTATCAGTAAACCATATATAGAAACAAACGGTGACAACAAAGACAGAAGAAACAAATAATCCAGCTCTCAAGATCCTATCTTTAAGCCGATTGGATATCTGAAAAAGTCGGAGCAATGGCGGCAAGCTTCTTCCTTTGAATACAACGAGGGTGAGTGAGTCTTGAAGCGAACGAAGGGACATGGTCCATGGGGTTTTGGGCTGGCAGTGATTCGGATATGGTGGACGTTGAAGAGGGATTGGTGACTTGCAGAGCCACCAGAGTAAGTGAATTGGGTTTTCTTGATTTGGCAGTGAATTTGGAATCTCGGATTTGAGCTAAAGCTCCTGGCTTTAGATATCTATGAAATGATGGAGCTTCTTTCTTTGTTGGTGATGATTTGTTGGTGCTCTTAACTCTTGCTTTCATGGTGTTAGATACTCCCATACCTGCAGAGAGAGATTAAACCCTAGACGGAGAGAGATTGCGATTGGATGAGAAGTAAGAGGGAATTCGGGTTTAAATAAAGGAAATTATGGGCGGGAATACGCCCATTCACTCCAAAAAAATTGATAACATAATTTTTATTGTTTATTCGAACATCAAAGTAGTATAATACTCCATTTCCCAAAAAATAAAAATAAAAAAAATACTACTTCTTCCACTTTAAAATTATTGATAATTTTAAATTATTTTAATTTATATTTATAAAATTTTAAAATTTAAATTATAATATAAATTTATATGTATTTTACAACATTAACTTTAACATCAATCAAAAAAAAATTTACTTTAAATATAAATTTTAGAATTCCACAAATATATTATAAATACATCTACAAATCATAGGTATCTTTAATTTTTGAACTAATGATGTACTCATTTATATTTTAATTTTTGTAAACACCATATTGATATGCCCTTATTTAGATATTATATTGGGACTTGACAAAATTTGACATGCTCTCTGGACTTTCATTTTGTGACTTTTTCTATGTAATTTTCTTGAAATAAAGTGATACTAATAAAAGTTTATTTGTTATTTATACTTAGTCTTGGTGCCTCATGCTTCTATAATTCTATCGATGGATTAAGTTGGTCCGCACTTCGCATGTACCTCATAAGGTGCGTTTGAAATAATTTATTTTTGTTGATTATATAACTTATTCAGTTAAAAATAAATTATTTAATAAATTTTTAGAATAAATTTTTTAAAAATATTATAAATAAGATATAAGTTTTATATGTACAAATAAAAAAGATGTTTAAATATAAAATTTTGAAATAAATTTTTATAAGCTGTGAGAAACATGACCCTCTATGTGTGTCTCTATTTATATATATAGTAACCATTGATGCATTATTAATGCATGTTATGTCAAAATTTCCTAGTGTACATATTTTTTCTCTTATATTGTAAACTTCTTAGTCACTCATCAATATTTGTTTCATAATTATTTCAAATACTAACGATATGAACAGTCATTTGATAAAATTATCAGCAAACAACTCATGCCATAAACAATGATAAGACTTAACTAGATGTATATATATATATATATATATTATAAAATTGTGGTGTTCAATATTGTTGTGAGTTATTTGAATCATTGTATTAATATATTTGAATTTTATTATAAAAAAAACACAAATGTGCAGTGATGTTCGAACGAGTTTGTAAGTTCTTTAATTTTTTTATTTTTTTTTAACAATTTTATATCTTACGCCATTACCCTAATTCATTCATACTTTAAAAATTAAAATTGAGCAATTTAATTATGAATAAGTCTATACCTTAATCACTTAAGCTATTAAATTCTAACCATGTACTAGTGGAAAAAGTTACTCTACTCACAATCGTCTAATTTGGGAGAAAACTATGAAATTATCTTTATGTTCATTTTTCGTTTCAATTTTTTTGGAATATATATATATATATATATATAATCTCTACTTTCAGTTATAATTCGAGGGATGAAGTAAGGTCGTAAGGGAGTGTTTGGGGGAAATGTTATTCGTAGATAAAACCCCAAGTTAAGGATTCTTCAATCTGCAATTGGATCAGATGCTGTGTTTTGACTCATGCTATGGCTCCAAAATCCAAATGATCGGTTTGAAAATAACTATTATGTGATTTTTGTTTTTTCAAAAACTTAAAGCAGGATAAATATATAATATAAGGGATAAGTCAAATTTTAGTTGTTCTTAGTCTATTTGTAACATTTCAAATTATAATTTGTGATGTAAGTTTATCAAATAAAAAAAAGAAAAACAAGTTTTAATTAGTAATAATATTTACATAAATTAATTATTGTATAAAAAATAAAATTAAAAATAT
>JAUMHB010034233.1:3844-14358 GCA_032359685.1 Pittosporum tobira | reverse complement strand
ACACACACACACACACACACACACACAAAATGTGATAAGTTAATATAATTAATATTTTTAATAAAATAGTATTAATTTATTAATTTTATCTCACAAAATAATATCTTTTAATTATGTGTTTTTATATATATTTTATATTATGATATATCTTACAGGATATATTAAATTATATCTGTTTTAATATTTTCTAGGCCTATCATATAAGACGCTGGGCTCGTTTATTGATCGACTGATTCATCCTCCTTTCGGTTAAAATAAGTATGTAAACAGCTGCTCCATTTAAAATCAGCTGTAATAAATTTGTTTAAAAAGCAATCAAATAATTGAATACGCTGTAACAAATCGGTGGTATGATCATGTTTGTAATAATTATTTAATTGATTTATAGTTTAGTTTAAAAAATATATATTTTTTAATTTTAACGTATTTTATAAATAAATTATGTTAAATATATTATTATTTTCAATTTTTATAAAAATTAATCAATAAATATTTTTTCACAATTTATAATTTATTTAAATAAAAAAATAAATTTTAAATTATTTTTAATAAATTGTGAAAGATATATATGCATAGAGACGTTTTCTGGAGCATGATTATATTTTTGTCCTTTCTTTCTTTGTTTTTGAGTCCATGTATGATATTAAATGGTTTTAGTTCCTTTCAACATAGAGATAATATATTTAAATGCTTTCCACATACTCCTTACATTCAAAAAAAAAAAAAAAAATACAATAAATTTTGATAGCAACGTGAGACGAGTGCATTAAAAGCATATTAGAATGTCCTATATTTATAATATTTGAATTACAATTAATTTATAATACAAGAATATACTAAATAAAAATTAATTAAATTATATATATATATATATTATATTTTGTACCATATTATTATTAAAATATATAATAATCTTTATTAGACTCATGGGGATAATAATAAATACACTCCTCACTATTAACACGAATAACACGCTCAACAAGAACCTTTTTTTGCACAATATTGAAATGAGCAAAAGTCTTACCCCAATCAATTATTTTATAAATAAAAAAAAAAAAACTTATGGTGTAAATGTCACCGTCTCTTTTCATATGTAATTTAAGGAAGGCCAAATTTTCTCCCTCTTTCTTAAATCGATTAGTATGATTTTGAAATTCATGATATGCAATGTTCTAAGAATTTTCATACAATTTTAATTAATTTGTTTGATTAATTAAAATATTAAAATTAATTAATTTCACTTATGTTTAATTAATATCTAATTACAACCACATAGGTGCTAGCTTATCCGTTTACTATTTTTTTTAAGACACTGTTTACTTCGACAAATTTGTATGAAGTCAGCATATAATCAATCAAATGTCATAATTTTGTCAACTGTTGAGTTTTTATTTCTTAAAAAAAAAAAAACTAACGAGTTTCTATAATAACTATTTGATCGAATGCATGGCTACTCTACAAGTAAGATTTATATAACCAATTATTAAGAAAAATATTTTTTAATTTATTGAATATTTGAACACGAATTTAAATTATAATAGATATAATTTGATGATAAATAAAAAAAATTATGTACAATTTGCTGGATACAATATAATTTATTTTTCTTTTTATGGGGATATAATTGGAAGCACGAAATTAAAATATTACAGTAAATGAAAGGGTTGACACACGTACACGCCCAGTGAGATGTCACTATCCAAGTAAAGGTACCCTTCTTTTTTGTTCTGCCCACCGTCCCTCTCAAATTATATCGATTTAATTTCTCACTGATCTTAAAAATATATATTTAATTATGATTAAATTATCAAAATAATTAATAATAATATTATAATTTTAAATATAAAAAAAATAATTAAAATAATTGATCATAATATTTAATTAATAGATAAAATAGTAAACTATAATATTAGAATACTAATTAAATTGATGAGTTATATATTTAATAAAATAAAAATAACAAAAAACAATTTATATTATTATTATTTTTTTAAAATGTTATGATTATATCAAACATTAAAAATAATATATTACAATTTTATTAGAAGATAGGGTTTTATTTGATTTGAGTTGAGCGGACACCTCACCCTACCCACGCTCCTCTACAGTCCCCATATAAGTGGACACCTCACCCTACCCACACTCCTCTCCAGTCCCCATATAACACATACTACCCCGGTCAAGTTTGTTGTTTTAATTTTTTAATTATATTTGACACAAAATTTAAAATATTTTAAAAATTATATTTATATATTATATTTTAAAAATATTTCATATATTTATATATAATAATATTTTAAATTATTTTAAAAAAATTATTTTAAAAATCAGGACAATAAAATTTTAACGGAATTAATACATATTTTTTTGTCTCAAAAAAAATGAGTCCGGATATTATTTTTTGTTTTAAAATAAATGATGTAGGTACATATACCAATAAAAATATACGATATATGTTTAAAGAATAAAATTTTTATAAGAATATTTAATTTTTTTGTGAATCAATTTTTTTTTTATAAAAAATAAAAAATTTTTAATTTATAAATTTTAAAAATTTTTTGGGACGACAAAGTAACAAGACAAGTGTACTGACTACTGCTTAGCCTTATCCCTCCCCGCCTCCCCTCCGTCAAAATATCTCTCTCTTATAGATTAAATGTTTATTTGATACAATATATTTAAAAATAAATTATAAATTATTTAATAATCAGATTATTGAATAAATAGTTAATTTTGTTTGGTATAATTTTTTTAAAACAGATTATTGAATACATTTTTGAAACTTAAATTTTTAAAGTGATTATTATGTGATTTAGCAGTTTGTACAATTTAAAAGAAACTTATTGAATAAGATAAAACAAACAGAACTCCGAAGTGATTGTAACTTTTAAAAAATTATAATCATTTCAAATAAGTCCAACCAAACAGGCACTAAGTACTGCATCAGTATTAATATAGTTTGAATCAGATGAATAAATAATTTAATTTTCAATTTGAAATCTCAAGTTTGAGCCTTAGATAGAGTAAATTATGTTGGGAGAGCTCTCGCACACAACTCGTGAGTTCGACGTGGCTCAAGCTGTATTAATCGAGACAAATAAAAGTCTCAAACACCGTTGAGAAACCAACAAAAAAAAATAAAATACTCAATCAGTTTTATAGTACAGTATATGTTTGTTTGGAACAGATTATAACAATTTTTTTATGTATAAATTATTAAGCATTAAAAAAATTAAAAATTATTTTTTTATAATCTGTTCCAAACAGAACTTACATATAATTTTGTTAGATTTTTTGTATATTAAGAATTTAAATTAATTATTTAATATATTTATGTATTTGATGTTGAAAAATTAATCAAAAAAATAATTTTTAAATCTTAACCACGTAAAAAAATTTAAATAAGTTATTTGTTATCATCTATTTTTCAGTCTATAATTTTGAATAGAGGAGTATTGATTTGAGTGATGGAGCATAATATTAGAGTAATAGATGAAGTGGTCAGCCATAACATTAAAATAAAATAAATTAGGTAATTATTATTATTATTATTATTTTTTAATTATTTACAATATTTAAAAAAATATTTTAATCACATTAAAACGGAAGAAATAACTTTTTAGATTGTAAATAAAAAAAAAAAAAAAAAGCTAGGTGGTGCAATAATCCCAAAACCCAGGAAGCATTGAAGAGTGTGGTAGTGATGAGCTGGAGTAGATTAGAAAGAAAAGATAGAAAAGCTCATCAATTATCCACAAAAATTGGTAATTAAATAACCACCACAGATTTCTGTGTTATACAGCCAACCAATTGCTTTTACTGCGTCCCCTTCAACACACACCCTCCCCTAGGCTCCCTTTAAAAAGAAGAGAGTGTTGTTTATGTACTCGAGCCAAATTATGCTAATTACTTTATACTCTTTACGTCTTAAAAAAATATTTTATTTTATTTTTATCTTAAAAATATTATAATAAGCATATTAATATAATTTATGATTTATTTTTTTGAAGTGAACTTATTTAATTTATAAATAATCTAAATTTATTCTCTCATCTTTTTTAATTTGCATAAAATAAGTAGTTATGACTTATTTTTTAGGACGGAGAGAGTGTATGATTATTAAAAAATATTAAAATTATTATATTGTATCTTATAATACTGTAAGATTAATATTTTTAATTAAAATAATTTTATTTTGTTAAAATATACAATATAACAATATATTATCTTAATTAAGAATATTAATCTTGTAAACTATCATATCATGTATTTGTTTTTCTTAAAAAAAAATCTGAAAAAAATACTTCAACTCTATAACATAGACTTACTAACGGATGGTGTATTTTATACCATCAAAAAGTCTATCTTATTTAGCACAATTTATAATTTGTTCATCAACTTAAATAAATTATAATATTATTAGATTTAATTTATAAAATATTTTAAATTAATTAAAAAATATATTTTAAAAATAATTTAGTTAAAAAAATATATACTACTATAAATCGTTGAAACAAGGTGTGTCAATCAGAATGTAAATGTCATGGTATACAGCTTCTTGTTTTGGCCATTGTTTTGTTTCTCACCCTTCTCTCTTATTGTGCATTGTTTATTTCTTATATTCTGTCCGTTTCATAAAAATTATAATATTTGTTTTTTTAAATATTTTATAAAAATTATAATTATAATTATAATTTTTATAAATTTTAATAATATAAATTATTTAAATTATTTTTATTTTATTAAATATATCTCATTATTTTAATTATTTAAAATTATAATATTAATATTATATCCCACTACTTTAATTACTATTGTATTTTTTAAAATTATAATATTATTACTTCAATCAATATTTTTTTTTAAATTATAATATCAAATATATATTTTAAATTTTATAAAAAATCAAAATGTTATAAATTATTGGAAACGGAGGGAGTCTTCGGTTTGGGTGAAACTCTATGGAGTTGGATAAGGTTGGTCAGGCCAATGGTTCCTCTCCACCTTTCCCAATCACAAGCCAGCCTTTCTTTTCTTCACCGTACGACGCTACTCTGCATCTCATTAAAAACTTAAAAAATGGAAGGGTGTTAATCCTACTTATCTTAATCCTATTGATGTTGATTAAGTTAAATATAATAATTCTTAGTTATAATAATTTTTAATTATCATTTTACTGTTCTTATCAAGTAGCTATTCTGTTACTGTTATTGTTCTTATCAAATTATAATTCTTTTTACTATAAAAGGAACTGATGTTTTCTGTTTCAGAAAAATACAATAATAATAAAATTATATTTTTTATTCTTTCCATTTGTATCATGGTATCAAGAGCTTTACGTTTTTTGTCTTAAAAATTATTTTACGTTTTTTGTCTTAAAAATTATTTTTTGTTCGCTATCACCGACGATTATGCAGTTATCGTAACCGTCGGCCAAAACCCTAATTTTATTTTTTTTTACTAAATTAATTTAACTGTTGGTTTTTCTATGTCAGTATATTTCTGCTTACATGAGTGCCCCGTCATTCCCCACCTCCTTCAACGACACTTATTTAACATCCCCATTTGTTGCCGAGAACAGTCTCCATTTGGTGGAGATGATCCAGAGTAAGAGGCTTAATGTGCAGAAGTTTCATCTTGGAGGTACTCCACGGAAGGTTCTATTTTATAGTGAAAGTAGGTTGTTGCTTGTCATGAGGACTGATTTGAGTGGTTTGAACGAACATGTTTTTGGTAATTGGAACTAGTCTCTCTACTGGTCCAGCCATCATGCCCAGTGGTGAACCCGAAAGTACAAAGGGCCGTCTGATAGTCCTTTGCATTGAACATAGGCAAAATTCGGACAGCGGTTCTGTAAATCTTGGTTCAAGGGCTAGTTCATCTTCCCAGCGAACTTCACCTTTTCGTGAAATTGTTGGATATGCAGTTGAACAGCTGTCAAGCAGTAGTATGTGCAACAATCCACATAATGACAATAATAACTGTGATGGTGTGTCAAGTTGGAGTATGCTCTCTACATTGTAATTGTGCTCTTCTTATACTTGCTTACCAGGCCGCGTTCGTCTTCTTCTGCAATGTAATTGTGCTATTCTTCTAGCCATCTCTGTTCACTTATATGTCAAGTTGGGAGTCTGCAACTTATTTCAGTCTCTCAACTTAGTTAGGAGGGATGTTAATCCTACTGATATTAATCCTACTGATGCTGATCAAGTCAAATATAATAATTCTTAGTTATCATTTTACTGTTCTTATCAAGTAGTTATCCTGTTACTGTTACTGTTCTTATCAAATTGTAACTCATTTATTATAAAAGGAACTGATGTTCTCTGTTTCAGAATAATACAATAATAATAAAATTATTTTATTTATTCTTTTCATTTCTTTTCATATACACGCATCATTGATATTTCCTTTCATCCATAAAGTTAATATTTTTATTAATTAATTCTCTATCTTATAAGATAGGATAAATTTGTTATTTTAATTTCAAATATGATACGTATCAGTAAACAAAATTCTGTACTTGCTAGAAATATAGTATCAGCCTCTTATATATGTATTATTATTGTATATTTAATTTATTTCACAATTTTCTTGACATTTATCTCTTTAGATCGGTCCAAATCTCCTCTTACATCTTACATATTGATATGATTCTATATTTATTTTTTATTTTATTAAAATTTATTTTAAATAAATAAAAATAAATTAATAATTATATATACATTATGGTGTGACAAATTATGAGTTGAAGATTTAAACTTATTCGGATGTCACATAATATTTTATAATATATGTGAAAAATCTGAACTTACAAAAATTATGGGATCCAGTTAGATAGTACCAGAATGCAATGCAAGTACCCCATATGAATATCTATCTTTTTATCTTTCTGTACCAGGTCCCTTTACTAAACTAGGCAAAAAAACTGATGTTTTGACGCATAATTTCAGTGTTTTCGTCCTCTTTGGCCATCTCCCTCTCTCTCTCTCTCTCTCTCTCTCTCTCACACACACACACACACACGCACGTATACAAACAAAGAAGGGTACTCTGTGGGTGTTTGGACTTTTGTGCACAAGAAAGTTAAAAACCAGGACTATTTCAGATAAGGGCATAGAAAGGAGACGTCTAGTGAGAACTAAGATTCTTATAAATGAACCCCCAACATTTTCCTTTCCCTTGTCTGACGTTATCCACATTCTCTCTTTCCTTTTCTTATCCATAGCCAGTTTTGAATTTTGCTAATATACTCTTTCCGTTAAAAAAAAAAATAAAAAAATGAGACTTGGATTTATTATTTTATAACAAAATAATGAGTTAAATTTTATTTTATTTTTTGGACAAATGGAGTATATTTTTCTGTCTCAGATGATCGTAATATTTTAATTTTTTATAAAATTTTAAATATATATTTAATATTATAATTTTAAATAAAATAATAATAATTGATGTTATTATTCAAATATGAGAATAGTGAAGTAGTAGTTAAAGTGGTACGTTAATATAATAATTTAAAATAAGATAATAGTGATTGAAGTAGTGGATTATATTTGATAAAATAAAAATAATTTAGACAATTAACATTATTAAAATTTTTAAATTGATTATATTACAATAACGTAATACGTTTAAAAAAAATAAATATTATAATATAAATAAGATTGAATGAATATATATATATATATATATATCCAAGAAAATTTAATGCCCTGCTTGTAAAACCAATAGATATAGATATATAGAAATATATCTGTGTGTGGGTGGTTGTCTTTTTCAGTTCTGAAGCTGCTGGAAACTGTTTTTTTTTTTTTTTTTTGGTACTTAACTTGTTTTTGAGTCATTGAAAGATGTGATTGGTTCTGGTGGGAAGGTTACTACTCGGAGCACTCATCTGATAAAACGATTGTAAAGCTGGTTTCTTTTCGGACCCTTATTTAAGAACAAATGTCTAGCTAGGTTGATTCCTTCTGATATTCCACCCTTTTCTTTCCCATCCCTTGAAATTAAATTATTTACTTGCTAGGAGTATATATCATTTCATTTAATTTCTCATACCTACTCATCTTCTCTCCTATTATATATATCCTATAAAGAGAGTCGTTTTCGGATTAAGGGATCAGTAAGTTTCTGCTGGTACATTTTCTTGGAAACCCCCATTTCATTTTCTTGAGTTTTTCTTGGAAAACTATTTTCAGCTATGGCAGATCACAAGAACAGGGGGAAAGGAAGGTCCTTGATTATGGGACAGGGAGAAGAATTTCAAGAAGAGGAAGTGTGGGCTGTTTCCATAGAGAGAGAAAAAAGCATAGAAGATTTTCCCAAACAGAGGAAAACTGTTTCTTCTTCTTCTGCATCATCTGCTGCATGGCTTTTATCTTTACCCGCAACTTCAAGAAAGATGATTCCAAGGGCTACTCAAGATTCGGGTAATGAGGCTAAGAATTTGGGCCTGCCGCAATCATCAGCCCCTGTGAAAACCCCTGATTTGGCTCATATTTATGGGGAAAAGATCAGGCAAATTGATATTCAGGGAGATGCTATAAATACTGATAATGGGTATCTTGTTGAGAACGAAGACGGTGATGGAGATGAGGAAATGATTCCTCCTCATGAATACATTGCTAGAAGGATGGCCAGAACCAAAACTGCTTCTTATTCCATGTGTGAAGGTATTGGGAGGACTTTGAAGGGTAGAGATCTATGTAAACTGAGGAATGCTATTTTAACTCAAACTGGTTTCTTGGAAAAATGATGATCATCATCATCTTCATCTGTCATTGCTCATGGAGTCATGGGTCCCCCATTTCTTTTCTTTTCTTGTCCTTCGTTTATTTTTCCAGTATAAAAAAAAAAGAAAAAAAAAAAAGAGAGGCAATGGTAGCATGCAACGTGCAGATTATGGACAGAATCCCAAATTTTCAATGTCAGATGGGTGTTCTGTAGTGACGTCTACAACTGATCTTTCTACTATGTTTTAGACGTCTTTCCAGCAGTTTGAGGATAATTTGGCCTTTTTTTTTTTTTAATTTAAAATTTTATAATTTGATGTCTCTCTTTTCTTTAAGGAGATCAAGTTGGTATATTCATATGCACATAAGTTCACTCTCTTCGAGAATACCAGATTAATATCAAATGTAAAGCGGTACAAACTTGTAAGCACAATGTATAAATTGTGATACAAATACTTCCTAGCATTCCCAACAAAACGACCGTAAGAATTTTTAATGTCAGAAATATATTAATCTGAGTGTAGTTGCCGGTACTACCTTGTATCCAGATCCTTCTGCTTAACAACCTTATCTTAGAGATTCTGGATTTGTCTTAGAAGTACAATCACTTAAACATGAACTTAATTGTACTCATTTTTTAAGTCCAATTTTGTGAAGAGGTTTAGCCTCGTACAAGCAGTTGAATTGTGAATTGTGAGTTTAGAGTTCAGAACATGATATATTTTGTTTTTGGGTTATCTTTTCTTATCCACACCACAGAGGAAAATATGATTACCCAATTTTATTTTTTGAACGGGTGATGCCATGATACCATCAAGGATTATAAGCATCTAAGGCTTCCCAATAACAAAAACTCATAATAGTAAATGTTGGGATCAATTCAATCGTTGACCAAATCTAAATTTGACTTCTAACTGAGCACACGTCGGTAAGAGTAGATTCACCTGAAATATGGACAACACGAGAGATTTGTTTCTTCGTTTCCATATGTGATACTTAAGTTAGCGGTGGGATTAATGTATAATTTGTGTATTAAGATGGAGATAATGAGGTTTACCGTAAGTTTGAAAGTGTATTTCGACAGAGGTTTGGCTCTTTTTTGTGTTGAGAGCGGGATCCTCTCATTCGTGCAAATGAGGTGGTATTTGTAGACTTGGCCTTGACCCGCAGCCCGATAAAATAGGCATAATGCGTCTTACTTGAGTCGGCAGGGTTGTCGGGGTCAGACGACCGATTGGACATCGTCTTAGAACTTGTTTTATGGTATTTGGACCCGATCCAAACTAAGTCAAGTCCAATCGATGGGATGGGTTGGGCTTGTTAGCTGAGAAGACCTGGGTCTAAGGCGCATAGTTTAAAAGTCCTTTACGGCGTTAGTACGGTTAGACAAAGATGGGTGTCAGCTCCTTCCGGGGGCCGGGGGCCGAGGGCCGGACTCGGTTCCTCTTTAGACGAGGCAAATCGCCAAGTTTTGAGAGTGACCGATCGCATAGGTTGCCACGTGGGATGCCACGTTGTCCTGATTATGGCTAAGGTAAAAACTCTAAGCCTAATTTGGGACGATCTTCATCGATAAATAAAATTATCCCATAAACATAGACAAATAGCCTTCACTAAAGAGAACTCAAACTTGAGATATTTAAAACTTCTAAGAAGCGAAATATGTTAAGACTATTAACAATTGAACTAGGATATCATCCTAATTTGGAACATAGAAGACAAAATTAGTCACTTATATTGAGAGGAATGTAACGGGCTGGATTCAGTTCGAAGTAAAAATGA
>JAUMHB010034222.1:0-20526 GCA_032359685.1 Pittosporum tobira | reverse complement strand
TAATAATAATAATAATAATAATAATAATAATAATAATAATAATAATAATAATAATAATAATAATAATAATAATACAGCTTATTCCAGAGGCTAATTATGAAAAATAAAGGTTGCATGAAAACCCGCAATGGCCTTTTCTATCAGTTTTGGGTCCAAAGCATCACGAACTAATTTTTTGGTTGGAGAAGCTAGCATTGATCAAAAAGATAGTAAATGATAGATAGATATGCCAACAAAAGTTTTAACATAACAACATACGATACCACCCAGTATTTATGTCTATATATATATATATATATATATATATACACATTCATCCCGTTAATCTATAGTTTATATAAGGAGAGTATTGTGTAAGAGGAATGCATTCTCTTTTGTCTGTATGTATTTTTTTTTCTTCCTCTCTCTCTCTCTCTCTCTCTCTCTCTCTCTGGACGTGGTCTTTTTTTTTTTTAGATAGTTTTGTGTTCTTTTTTTTTGTTTTTTTTTTATTAAATGTTCTTTTTATTATACTACTTAATGTTATAACAATAGCAAAAATATAAATGAAATATGGGTTTCAACAACAACAAAAATTGAAAGTATTGTTTTTGGTTTGATGCGTGAAAACACTGTCTTAAAATGATACTTGCTCTCTCTTGTTTGATAAGAGTTTGTTATAGGGTTACAGGTAATTCACTTCCAATATACAACAAATTAAACAAAAATCTCAATTAGACACACTGAAAATTTTCTTCAGAATCTGCTAAGGAGACTTGATTTGTTATTAAACAGAACAAGGAAATTAATAAGAAGGAGGCTTGAATAATGTATGAATTTTTTGCAATGGTTTTCTTATATAGCACTGAAGAGACATGATTTTTGAATTCGAAATTCAAAAATTATGACTATTAGAATTAACTGATTTAACTGTCCATTGTAATAATCTTGTACATTGCAGTCCTTTAAAAAATTATTTAATCGTAGTCGTCTGATCTTACACATGTGCTAAGTGCTAAGTGTGCCACACGACGCCACGTTGCTCGCGCGCGTTGCACTAGATTATTTCCATACATTCTCTTTTTCGTCATTTAGTGTAGGTGTTGTGGTACATTATATAAACTTCAAAATAATTTTATAGTAAACCAATGTGTGATGAAAGTTAACACTAAATGTTTCACATTTTGCAATCTATCTCTAACACTTAAAAATGTTCTTATTATTATATTACTTTCTCTGTCCCAAAATATTAACTGAAATACATAAAGTTTGTAAATTAAGAAAAATTATTTTTAAAGATAGAAAAATATTGAGTCAACAAAAATGTTATTATTTATTTTTATTTTTTTTGTAGTTTTGTGTTCCTTTTAAAAAAAAATAAATGTTCTTTTTATTATACTACTTTTTTTGTCTCAAAATATTGACTATAATACATAAAGTATGTGAAAATACGTAAAGTCCGTAAATTAAGAAAAAATATTTTTAAAAAGAGAAAAATGTTGAGTCAACAAAAATATTAATATTTTTATTTATTTATTGTAGTTTTGTGTTCCTTTTTTTTAAAGGTACTGTGAAAGAGGGACATATTCTTCTTTTGTCCGTTTGTGTCTTGTGCTTGTTATATTTTTTTTTTCTATCGGAAGTCGTCTTTTTTTCGTAGTTTTTTGTTCTTTTTTTTTCTTAACTAAATGTTTTTGCTATTATACTACTTTATTTATCTCAAAATATTTACTAAAATACATAAAGTCCATAAATTAAAAAATACTTTTAAAATCCTTTTTTAATAATAAATAAATATTTTTGTTATTATACATTTATATTACTTTATATGTCCCAAAATATTGACTAAAGCACGTAAAGTCCATAAAAAATAAATTAAGAAAAAAATACTTTTAAAGAGAAAGAAAATGTTGAGTCAACAAAAATGTTAGTATTTTTATTTATTTATTTATTTATTTTTGTAGTGTTGTGTTCCTTTTTTTTATGAAAAAACATTATTGTTATACTACTTTCTCTGTCCTAAAATATTGACTAAAACCATAAAGTCCGTAAATTAAGAAAAATTACTTTTAAAGAGAGAAAAATGTTGGGTCATCAATATGTAAGTATTCCTATTAAAAAAAATTAACCATACACTACATACTTTTATATATTTATACAGTTAAGTCATTCATTTTTAGACCAAAAAAAGGATACTAATTTCTCTGTCCCAAAATACTGACTAAAGTACATAAAGTCCGTAAATTAAGAAAAATTATTTTTAAATAGAGAAAAATGTCGAGTAACCAAAATTGTGAGTATTACTATAAAAAAAACTACTTTTAAGTAGAGAAAAATGTTGATTCAACAAAAATGTTTGTATTTTTATTTATTTATTTATTTGTAGTTTTGTGTTCATTTTTTTGAAACTAAATGTTCTTACTATTATACTATTTTCTCTGTCCTAAAATATTGACTAAAAATGTTGAGTCACCAAAATTATAAGTATTCCTAATAAAAAAAAATTAAACATGTACTACATACTTTTATAGATTTATGTATTTAAGTTATTCATTTTTAAATCAAAAAAAGGATACCTAAACTCATTATTTTTGAAAATGATAGAGTATTTATCGTTTCCTCCATCTCAAACTATCAAATTTATATATTATTTACAATATTATTTTAAAAAATATTTTTTTAAAATTAAAATAATTATAATGAGTACCACGCGCTCTGCGCGTAGTTATTAACTAGTTTAATAAAGTGAGAGTGAAGATATATAGGAGGAGGGCTGAAATTATTGTTATTTAAAGGGATGATGATGATGATGATGATGATGTGGCATTCACTTATTTGGTTAAACTAATATTTGGATTATTATATGCTTTTCTTTCTCTTATAATTACTTTGCTATGGAACCCATATTGCTATAAAGAAAATAGATACACACCGCAAAAATTTCTATTTATCTTCTATAAAACACATATTTTTGTTATATATATATATATATATATATATATAAGTACTGTATTTATTAATTTCTTACTTTTTATTTTTTTAGTAACCATTTCTTCCACTTCCCTTTTTAATATGTGAACATTCCAAAGCTGATTCATAATTAACTATTGAGTAATTGACAAAAAAGAAAAATAAAAAACATTCAAAGCTTGTGTTATAACAAGAGTGCATCGAATTTCAATCAATGTTTTAAAACTTGTTAGACGATAGAAAATGATAGATTTTGCTTATTCTCACAGAAAATCAATCATACCGCAGTATGTTTTGAGGTCTCTCCGCAGAGATCGCTCATGTTTGTAGTTAAATAAAAACTACAAGATTTTACTCAATTCATAATAATAATTCACTCTATAATAATGAGAGATTATAATTATTTAAATAGGAAAATTATGACTTAATGACAAGTAAAATCCTAATTTAAAAAAAACTAAATCTCATAATAATACTCTATTACCTTAAATAAAAATTTTAAAACAATCAATTACTTAATATAAATACATATTTAACAAAATATAATAATTTATCTCCAAATAATATCATACATTATTGAATAATAATAAATTGCTTTTCATCTCCATATCATTCTCCTCGTCATTGAAAACAACTCGTTCACGAGTTTTATAATAATTTAGAATCAGAATCCACGATCAGAGAATTGTCATTTAACAAAAGATGTGTTCTTAACATATCAAAACATGCTTTCTCAACTTAATCGCCATTAGTTTTACCTTCTGGTCATCGGTTAGGTCCTTAATATCAAAAATCCTCTCCACTGTATGCAACCAGTCAATAAACTCATCAAGATGAGCCTTACCTTCGAATTCAGGAATCTCGATCTTCATTCCCAGATTATGAAAAGAAGGCTGTTTTCTAAGTCAAAATCCCTGATTTCTAATGAGATCTCAAATTCTACTTCTTTATCATGTGAAATGTCTAATCTTGTCTTAACAAGTTGTCGCTCCAACTCTTGGATCTGCCTCTTCTGTTCTTCAATCTCTATGTCTCGCAAATCTCTCTGACGCAGTTGTTCGTCTTCTTTAGGAATGGCCCTGTCATCCACGACCACCACGATTCTGTTCAGCCATCGATCAACAGCAACCAAGAGTTCTGATACCAACTGATGCATGACAATTGATAAAATTGATTAAAAAAAATAAAAAAATAGAAAATGATAAATTTTACTTATTTTCGCAGAAAATCAACTATATCGCAGTATGTTTTGATGTTTCTATGTAAAAATCGCTCGTAATAAATATTAAATAATAAAAGAGTAGATGTCTACATTAATTATTGGACATTAATTATTCGAGTTCGGCTTGTTTTAAAAAACGATTTCAGTGTTCCACGTTTAAGCATGAACACCAAGTATATACATTTGATAGGTCAGGTCAGCGAACATAACGGCATATTGTTCGCTCACCTACGAAGAGTTCTTCTTCAAGGTCAAAGACTACCCAGTTCATTACGGGTTTCCACCCGGGTAAAATTGCATGAACTTAAAAAAGTTTCCGGCCAAGTGGTGGTAAAGTTTCCGGCCCCGGCCCCTAATTGCTTCTCTAATGTGTCAATGGCTTACTAGCATGTCCAATCCAGTTAGTGTTTTGACATAGGTCGTTTGACTAATTGCATGGGCTAAAATGATATAAAGCGATGTAGAGCTGATAATGCAATTATATACATATATACATATATATATATATATATATTCTAAATTGTAACTCCATTGAAAATGGGATTGAATCATTTTTCAATTTAAAAAAATCCCAAATATTGTTAGGTTCTCATTACCTTCTTTTCAGTAATTAGCAAATTTCA
The DNA here is from genome assembly GCA_032359685.1 of Pittosporum tobira. Lineage (NCBI taxonomy): Eukaryota > Viridiplantae > Streptophyta > Magnoliopsida > Apiales > Pittosporaceae > Pittosporum > Pittosporum tobira. The sequence goes on along the minus strand of JAUMHB010034222.1, from coordinate 15,732 downwards.
GCCCTCATAACTTCACAAAGAATACAGTTAGTTCTTATAATTGCCAAAGTAAAGCTTTTACAGAATTTAATCAGCACGGTATGCCATTAGCCCATTACTATAAACAACAGTAATTACCTCCCACCAAAAAGAGAAATTATACACAGCTGTTGTACATAAATACATATGCCGAGAGAAGAAGGTGGTGTACATAAATTACCCATCTAATTAGATCTGTAAACTGTATGCAGCTTTTCTAGCAACATTGCCTTCACAACCAGAGAGTTCGTCTTTCAATATTAAATGGGAATATCACAAACCTTCGATCTCTCCTTCGAGCTTCTGGCATTCAATATTATTTACTCCTGATAATAACAAGTGCAGAAGGGGAAACATTAAAACCGTAGAATTCGATTGAATTTTTAGATGGCCATATACCTCACTGAGCAGTAACATGGCATACCTCTGGGGTTCCAATTGCTGGAGAATTGTTTGCCTCTGCCGGTGCATCAGAGATTCTTGCTTCTGATTTCTCATTTGAAATACTAGTGAAAAAGTACAGAAATAATGTTAGATAGATATCGGGCCAAAAAGATCCACTAATTCAATTACTCCAAAACATTTGGTCCACTCAAAAGGGAAAAGCTATGAAAGGTGTATCAAATTATAAAGGTTCTTTGGCAATCAAGATTCAGTGCTTACGTTGAGAGTATTGTCACCCAGATAAGCTCTACACAGTCGACCCATAGAAGCCTTTGCTCAAGAGGGATCACACCATATGTGATTAGATGAGCAAATGGCCAAAGCTTCCAACCAGCCTGAAGAAACAAAATCGACATCCAATAAAACTTTTAGGTGTTGTAGTAAGAATGATGTACCAGCTGTAAGGTTACAACAGAGAATTCAAACTGCCATATATTTTTAAATAAGAAAATAATTAAACCAGTATCAACTTCTAATAAATGATCCGTCAACTAAAAATTTCCTTTACCTCTCTGATTACCGCCTAACTTTTAACCATGGATCATCCCATCAAAAGAATGAAATAAGTGAAAGAAAGCCCAAATTAATGTCATTAAAGTCCTCGAATGTGAAGAGTAAAATATCTTCTCTAAAGTTTGTTTTGTACTGTGAACTTTGCGGATCTAGATAAACCCATGTATAGCACAAAGTATACATTTTGTTTAATTCATTTTCTCTAAAGTTTTTCTTCAACATGTAAAGAGAATGAATAGCAACCAAGAGATAAAGCAGAGGGTCTTCTTACAGTCAACATGGGCCAAAATGATGCCTTTAGTTCACCAAAGATACTGGCTGGGGATTCAAGCCGTAGAAACCCTAAACAAACATAATAAATGCTGTTCCAAACTGCTGCCCATACAGTTTGATCAAAGACTACTTTGGCTGGAACCACCCACCAATCTTGAAACGGAAAAAGGGCCTGAAATTAGAAGGTGTTACGTCAGATATTTACTAGGGAAAAAAATTGACGTGTCAGGCAATCCAATGATGATGGTTACCTCACAAAACTGATAGTAATAATGAGATAGCGATCCATGCAGAGTAAAGCCAACTAAGCCCGATCTGAACATGCGTGTGCGATCAAACTCAAAAAGAGGTTTCCCTTCATAACACTGTATATTAGACCAAAATTAATTAAAATGTGTGAAAGGATCTATTCAATATCAGCGGAAAGACAATGAGATTAAATTATTTCAGAATACCAACTAACCTGTGCGATCCAATCCCCAAGAGAGTAAACCACTCCACTTATCATCATTTTCGCCAAGACTGGATTTGTTTTAAGAGCTTCCTCATACGCGATCCAGTTGTGTTTAGGTGCATATCTTACTATCTCGAATAAGGTCCACCCCTAAAAGAGGCAGAGAATGAGTTCTTACTGATCTTGAATTGTAGAAATGGTCTTTATTCATGGAATTATGTGACCACAACCTTGGACTGTACAACCAAAAAGTAAATGATCCTATACATTTTACCTTTTTAGGTAGATACTTGAACGCCCTACACAGATGATAGCAAACCAACTTGCTCCATCTAGTAGGCACACAGATGCAAGTATACTTTCTGTGCCTTTAAGCACCGATATAATAAACTCAAAATAATGAAAGAAGAATAAGAATAAAATCATTGACAAAAAAAGGTGTAGCGCAACTTATCATTCAAATGTTTGTAAACTACCATGGATAACACATGTACGTGCTCTAATGTAGGGCTGAAACTACCAGAAAGTCAAATTCTATAGCCAAGCACAATCTAAGAAGACTAGATAAGTAGACATTGATGAATAGCTTACTATCACATTACTCCGTAATTCTGTCCAATTATAGAAAAAGTACTTTTAATAGCATAAAAAATTATTCAACAAGAAAGAGTGATTAGTAAATGATATACTAACTAGTTAATACTACCTCTGTTCCAAAACTAGATATGGTTATTCTTATCTCATACGTTCCAAAATTAAAGAAAAGCATCATATTCCTAATTTATCATTTTAATATTAATATAAATGAAATTTTAAACCATCCCCTAAAAAATTTGTTATAAACACGCTTTACTTCTATGTAAAACTCGTAATTGAACATCTATTTTAAAAAAAACTGTCATTTATTTAAGGTACCTCTAATTTTGCAATGGAGGGATTACAATTTATCGTGAACCAATAATATCCGTCCACAATTTAAACATGGTTGTTCATAAACTAAACATCCGTCTTGGCAGTTCTAAAACAAACTCATGTCATCTATAAAAAGAAATACAATGAGCAACCAACTCTTTTAGATGCTAACAACTCATGACAAACCAAATTCCCCAGTAACTAGAGCACAAACCTGAAATTCAAATCTGGGGAATACAAGCAATAACTATAATACATTAATTAAAGGACAGCAGGCCACAATGAATTTTGCAAACTAAAACGCAGCTCTTACGGTACCCGAAAGGTAGGATTGGACATAGATCATGTGAGAAAAACAGAAAGGACCCAAAATATACTAATCCAAAGCCACCGATATACAATAAGTACTTGCAAAGTCAGCAAAAATGAACTAATGTAACTAGTAGGAAGTATTCAAGAAGCAAAAAGGCCAACTCCAAATGGTAAAGAACTACTTTTTGAAACTACTAGAACTCCGGAGTTCCATACATGTGTATCTGTTTAAAAATAGTATAATTATAATCTTCATCATTGTTACAAAAAGAAAGCCAAAAATACAGGAAAGATTAATCCTTTCTAGAGAAAAAAATCACACTTAAATACGAATGATTCACAAACATACACCACCCGCACAAAAATATGTAAATGTTTGAGTGGACTTACATGCCAGTAGTCATGGTCAATGGTGAGCAACTTAGTGATAGCATAAGTTCCAGCAACAAGAACAATTGTACCATTAATAACTCTATCAATCAACTTATCCAAATCTTCCTCAACCTCACCGTTAGAAGAACTCGCCGACGAAAACCCAGCGGGCCCCTCAAACGACAATCTCCCTTCATTCCCAAACCCACTAACCATCTGATTTAAAACCTCTTCTCCTTCATTTTCCCTCTCCACTACACTCATTAATCCATCTTGCTGATCCGTACAGTCGTCGCTCTGAACCGGAATAACATCGAGTTCCTTGGATAAGGATCTAACCACAATAGCACTGTTGTCTTTGTGTTTGGTTGAATAAATTTGTTGGGGTTTGACGGATTTGAAAGAAGAGAGAGAGGGTTTAAGTTTGGGTTTAGATAGGGGGAGAAAGGTTTGAGGTGGTGCTATGCTGTTTATGGTGGCCATTTGTGGGACAAACTGAGCAACTGAATTTTACCGATCGGGTTCTCTTACTCCGAGTCAAAGAGGAAAGGAGAGAGGGAACGGCTTATATATGAACTCTGAACGTTAGGTAGTTAGATTGGGTGATCTGGTGTAACGCGGGACATAGTTACGTGCTACTTTTATGCACAAAGTGGTACGTGTCTCCTTAAGGTGTTAAAAGTACCAATAATTATTTTTAAAAAATTAAATTTTAAAAATTTATTGAATAATTATTTATTTAAAAAATACATTAAATAAAATTAAATATTTATTTAATAATTTAATTATTAAATAATTTATAATTTATTTTTAAATAAATTGTATCGAGCTCTGAATGTGGATAGCGGATTAGTTTGGATCGTGGAGTGTTGTAATGTATAGAGTTGATTTCGGTTTTGTGGGTGAGGATCGAGAGAAATGTAGTCCACACGGACCACAACTTGTGGAGTGGATGTAATGTCGAACCTGCGAGTTGGCTCTCTAATAATTGAATGATTTTCTTAGTTTGTCTCGAGACATGATTTATTTGTCTTAAAATAAAAATTTAAATATATAAATTATAAAAATTATATAATATATATTTAAGACCTGTTTAAAAACAAGTATTGAAATTATTTATAATTTATTTTAAAAATAAATTATTTAAAAAGTGTTTATTTTGTTAATTTAGAAAAAATTATAAGTTCAGCATAACAGTATTTTTAATTTATTTTAAAAAATTGATCAATAAGTGTTTTTTAATTTTTAATTTATTTTAATTAATAATAAATAAACTTTAAGTTATTACTATATAAAATAAGTTGTTTCAGACAAAGCCTTAGTTTTATGAGATAAATAAATTTTTTGTTGTGCAAGATGATTCTCTCACCAAATTAGTATTTCTTAAAAATGATATTTTTTTTAATTTACACATATTATGTGATTTAGTTATTAAATAATATTAATTAATTTTAAATATTTAATTAATTCATATGTTAATAAATCATCTAAAATTTAATTAAAACTAAAAAAGAATTTTAGAAAATCGACTTATTAGTACCTGTATAATTGGACTTCAAATTTAGCTAAAAATCATGAACCAACCAACCCGTGACGTGTCCTCCTTTCGCGTTCTGATTGGAAGAGATAGCCGCTGGCACTTGTGGATCAGACAAATCACAAAATTTACGTTCCCACATCAAATATGTAGTCCACACCAAACGTTGTGTGGGCAAGAGTGAGACAATGAGTACTTCATTTTACTGAAATATCCTATCTTAGCAAATTAACAAACACTAACAAAATTTAAAGTATTTTATTAGAAACTTTTTTTTATAAAAAAAATAGGTCGATCATATCTTCAAATATAAGAAAATTTCTTATTTATTAAAAATGCAAAATTGTTCTGAAATGATTCATAAATAAAAATAAGGTTGTTCGAGATTAATTTGGGATCTCACGGCTAAAAGTTCGATTCAAAATCGATTTAAAATATTAACAAATAGAATATGAGCACATTTTAAAATTCAATTAATTACTCAGACCTTATCAATTAATTTTTTCGTATTAATGTTCGATGGTATTCGCTCGAAAATTTCAAATTATTCAGACTTAATTCGTATTCAGTTTTAAGTCGATAGCTAAAGGAGACATATACAAATTTTATTTTAAATTTATTAAATTATACGAATAAAATTTGACTTCGTCAATACTCGAATAGTTTACACCCCTAAATAAAAATATCAAAAGTTATTAAAATATAAACAAAATATGACTTGGCGAGCCGAAATATATTCGATTACTAGATTCTAGATATGTCAAATATTCAGACCCCAATCATATTTCTTGGCAGGAAGCTACTAGCATAGAATGAGGCTCATCATTTATCTCATATCTTATGGTGTTCTAAAACCAGAGCCATCACTCTCAATATCTCAATAGTCGGGTAGACGAGTACAAGAGAATTTGCAGGGTGTATGTATGCGGTTTATATTAAAAGGAAATGCTGCCATTACCTTAAAAAAGAGAAGGGAGAGAAGAAAATGATTTACTTAATAATTCAAAATAGTTGTAATGAAGCCTACAGAAAACATTCAAATTTTACATTAAGCAACTTTTAATTTCCAAAAGAATCATCATATTGATAGTATAACTGCCAGAGATAACCAGCAGCAGATGCATTGAATTTGTGGAAACCCTTGCCCAGAAGGCCACACGATTAACTCTCATCTGGCAATACGAGATGCTCTTGACCTTCCACTAGCTTTGCAGATTGAATCATATCACCACTTTTAATTTCAGATAGAATTTCTTTTCCAGCAATCGTATATCTACACATCACATCTCACATGTAAATGAGAGAAAAAAAAAAGGATGGTTGAAGTATTAAAATAACCATAATAAATTAGTTAATAATCATGTTGAGAACTTGTTAATGCTGATGCTGAGGTTTCCAGGACATACCCAAAAACAGAAAATTGGCCCTCGTCAAAGGACAGCCCTCCTAAGCCAGACTGTGTCATAGAATTAAGGAATTAGATCTTCTATTTAATCAAGACGGCAACATAGCTTTAACATACATAATAGAAAAATAACTTGTCAGATGTTACTTTTACTCACATTCCTCTTATCATAGCGATAGAAGAAAAACTGATTTGGCGAGGAATAATCCTCAGATGCATCATTATGAGCCATAACAACGGCACCATAAACTGAAAGTGGAAGCACAGGCAACTCCCCATCCTTCACAATTTACGATTCCTGACTCAGATTCTTTGCTATTTAACCATCTTAGCATTTATCAATCGAACTAAAAGTGATCAAACCTGCACGTTTAAAGTTGTTCTGTAAAGTGGCTCAAATTGTCCAGCTGGCATAATTTCCAAGGGAACACTGTAACCATTGTTATTTCCAAGCCCGCCATCTGATAATACTGCTTGATCAGTTGATCTGAGCTTCACCCCGTTGTAAGCTCCATCAACTACCTGAAAGTAACCATGGTTGAGTAACTTTTACTTAGTTCCCGCAGCAAGTATGTGGCATCTGATCCTTATTTTTAAGGGAAACATGCTTCATTTAGTTGCTGAGAATTTGAAAGGACAAATATATGGAAGATAAAAGCAAAAAGATTTCACAAACTCCAAGGAATCTTCGAACTTCAAAGTCAGTTTCAGATATATTTACAAATTAGGAAAGGACCAAAATAGAGATAACAAGAAAAATAAAAATATAAAATTGGTCATTTGCAGCGGAAACATACAGATTAATTAGATACAGAGTATTTAGTACTTAACAAGGATGAAGTAAGAACTTACTACCTTACCAGTTTCGCAAAGTTACCAGCTGTCAGGGGTGCTGAATATCCATCTATAACAACCTGAAGGCATGTTTAAACAGATAGCCTGCGACTAGTTAGAATATACAACACCAAATTCACTTATATTTTTCAATTAAAAAAATGAAGAAAAAATGATTTTATTTTGCACTTCATGGATCACTATGAGTACATTAAATTTGAGCCATAACGACAAAAATTTTGAGTAGGACATAAATCCATTTTAAGCAATTGAAGATTCAGCTTACCTGAATCGTGGCAGTCTTTCTTATTTCACCACCAGCTTCTGGTGAAAATGTCGAACCATCTCCTTTCTCAATGACAAATTCAACAGTTGCTCTCCCTGTGAGTCTACAGATTTGGTAGAATATTAATATCCTACATCTAACAGAGTATATTTAGCACCCCCATCATAGCTTTTAACTCATAAGGTGGTGGTATCCTGGCTAAAGGTATTCTGGTTTAGTGTTGCCCTGATCTGGGTTTGGTTGTTTCGGTTATTTTGTACGGACTACAGAGTACAGTCATTCTTTTACCTTAATCAAGAAAAGCTTATAACGGAAAAATGAAAAAAAGATTGAATAAAATATCTACTGGAAATGCTTGCAGAAACCTGACCTCGGATATTTCAAGTACTGCTCTGGCAACAAAAATGATAACCCCGGAGCCTGTTGATGATCAAATCTTTGACTTTCAGCAGTCACAACATTCAACTCATATATCATCCGTACGAATACAACTCATATTTACCTGTAACAGCTCTAGTTGAGCAACAGTATCCAGGGAAGATGCAAGACCTACTGATACTTTGTCTGGATCTTTATCTTTTATATATCCCAGTAGGGACTGCAATCCACCCTGAGTAATGAAAACAAAGTTATAGTCATTTGGTTATGTAACTGAGTTGTTTCTTGTTGTAACTGAGCAAACTTATGTAACTGAGTTGTTTCTTGTTGTAAGATGTGCTACAATGATGACACTCCCTCCGCTCCACAAAAAGAGTCTCATTTCTTAAATTTTTTGTTTCACAAACATAAATACCATTTTGATTGAAGCAAGTCTATATTGTCAACAAAAAAGGTTGAATCTTGTTACACAAATAGTGATATGGTTTTAATGTTTTATATACAGGGAATTGAAGTTGATAACATTCAAGCTATTGGTATTTTCCATCCTAAGGCGATAATTTCTTTCTTCTGGAGTACCTTTCCATCTATGAGAGACGCATACAACTCCAAACCCTTGTCCCTCAAATCAGCTGGTACACTAGCCAATATGGATTCCTTTTCATCCTTTGCAATCTGAAATTGAGGAAGGAAATACGTAAGTGGTAACAACAAAAGAACATAGTGTTGGCAGGATTATCTAGCATATGTACTCAAATGATAAAATCCAGAGATATTTTAAGGCTTCCTATGTACTCAAAGCTCTAGTCATTGATTTAGGGCGCTTTATAGTCATAAATAGCTTCCCTGCCCTGTATTATAGATCTAAAGCATAATTACCTTTAGAGCTTTTTTCACATTACCCTCCATAGTTCCAAATGGCTTTCTCTGTGGTATCCTTAGTAAGTAAGAGATGTCTTCCAGGGAATCCTACAACAACCAAGTTATCCTCACTATTATTTTACCATCCAAATTACGGAAATATTGAAACAATAAATTGTGTAAGTACCTGAATAGTCTTCATATTTCTGTTTGCAGGGATAGCCTTTCTCAAAGCTAGTTCCCCAGTTCTAGGAAGCTTCGTCTCTGGGGAGTAAAGCACCGCATTAGAAGGAGAAACAGACCAAGAGTCCCAGCCAGGTAAAGGCATTGAAGATGTGAGTTGCACGAAAATAATGATGACAGAAATCGCAGTCCCAAATCTCTTCATTCCATGTTCTAGAGTTGAAGTACATGAGTTAGCAAGAATTTTATGCTGATTTATGATTTCCTGCATGGCTAAAAACTGACTCAGGTATTGGGAAAATCTCAACAAAAGTGAACAACAAAGAATTCAGATAGATTTCTTATCATAAGCAATATATTATGGGAAAAGTATCATCACACATTCACTAGTGGAGTCTATTTTATCTTTAATTCAAAAGACAACTGATATCTTTCCTTGTGGGTGTAACCTCTTTAGTCATACCATTAGAGACCTGTAAGGCCTAACAAGATAAGTTACTGCTGTGCTTTTTAAATAATTAGTATGCTCTCAGTATTATTCCCAGAAAATGCATTATTAGCTTAGTTGTCACCTTTTGTCTTTTAGTTGGTAGTTAGTATCCAGTATTTGGCAGTATTAGGTAATTGTTATGTGTCTAAAGGACACTACTATATAAATTGTCCCTCCATTTTAATAATCATGAGAATATTATGAATGAAATATGAGACACATTTTGTGTGCTCTCTTCCCCTGATTCCATTCTTCTTCTCAGTCTCTATTTTCTGCCTAAAATATATCCCTAAACCCTAATTTGCTTGCAGCTATTTGCAAGAAAAGTCAGGGCTAACCCCAGTCCTGACAATCTGGTATCAGAGCAACCTTACTTGGGCTTCCCAAAAATATAATCCAAACCAAGAAGACCAATTCTTGCAGAAACCCTCTTCTGCAAGTGTCCCAAAATCAAAGTCTCATTACAAGAAACCATAAAACCCAACATAAATCACCAAACCACACCATAAAAACTCCAAGAAACATCAAACAAGTTCAAGAAAAGCTTCAAAATCATCTTTCAGGCTCAAGATCATCAAAAAACAAGTAATAGGGATTGGGTTGCTCATTTCTTAAATCTGTACCTGCAAACTTTTTCAGAAAAACAACACCAAGCTTCCAAACATGTATAAAATCATTTTCCTAATCTCGGATTACTATTTTGCCCTTAATAATACCATTGTTTGTCAAATACCGGTTTTGAGCTTAGGTTTTGAATTTAAGCCTTTGTTTTACCAATTTTTATATATTCTTGAATTTCCCTAAATTCTTGAGCCCAAAATCTTTATATTGTGTTGTTTTTCACCTGTTGCAACCAAAAACCCAAACAACAAATTCAGAAAAATCTAGAAATCCTCTCAAAAAAATCATAAAATTTAGGGTTTTAAAATTTGGCTCAAAACTGAATTTGTGCCTAAAGCCCTAAAACCTTTTGTCCTCAAAATGACCAGTTCATCCTTGTCCAACCAAACAACTCTTTTCAATAAGGACTCCAGCAACACAAAGACTTCACAAATGCACAATTTATCTTGGTGAATGAAAAATTCGATACATTCATAGAGAATTTGAGTGGAATGAGAGGTGTTACACTATAAGGTAATAGTAATTTCAATAATCCTTTTGTTAGTAAGGAAAGGTTTACTAGGAGGGTACCTATGAGGGACCACACTGCTAAGGGTATTCTAAAAACCCTAGTACTTTTGGAGAGGGGTCAAGAAGGCCTGTGACTAGAGGGGTTGATGATGAAGACATTTTCCTAGAAGTGGAGGAAACGAAGGATGACAGTAATGATAACTTGAGGTACTTGAAGTTGGTATTTCCTATATACATTGAAGGGGAGGAAGCTAGAGGTTGGTTGCAGGATGGTGAAGAGTTCAGGATTTTTGAGGTGAAAAATGCCAAGAAGATAGGCATTGCTGCAGTGCACCTCAAGGGGGTGTCTATGTCCTGGTACTAGTCCTATAAGGTGGGAAAAAGAGTGATTAATTAGGAGTTTGCAGAGGACTTTACTATCAGATTTAGGGAACCTGAAGGAGAACACCTATTTAAACAGTTCAAGGACCTTAAACAAAATCAAGGGCTCATCCCTTATTATGATGACTTTGAAAGGCTCAGGGTTAGAATGGTAGAAAAAATTCCTGAACTCCCTAAAAGTTTCTATGTTGAAAATTTTGTTGGGGGATTGAAAGGGGATACCAGGAAGATGGTAAAACTGCTGAAGCCTAAGACCTTCACTCAAGCTTCTAAACAAGCCAAGTCCTATGAAATCCCAAACCAAAAAACACCACTCCAAAGCTCCTACTTCTTTTCCTTTCACCTCCAACACAAAAGTTACTTATCAAAAGATTGAAAACCCTACACCAATTACAAGACTACCTCTCTCACTTACCCCAAAAACACCCCTACCACCCATACTACCCCTAGACTCCTAACAATGAAACAAAGGGAGGAGAGGAGGAATAAGGTATTATGTTATTACTGTTATGAGTCCTACACAACGGGGCACAAATGCTCGAGACCTGAACTCTTTATGATGGTGGGAAATGTGGTATTAGATGAAAAGTACACTACAACACCAAAATTTGATGAGGAGCCACAAAAAAATAGAGAAATAGATGCCTGCATAGACCGGGAAGGTGATGCCCTTGAGGAGCTTAAACTCTTTAACCTAGGTTGCAGTTGAGAGATTGACAACTCATTGGTCATCAGTTTTGAAGGTAGCCAAAGCCCTAAGAAATTCAAGGTTTTAGTTAATGGGGGTAGCAACTTGAGTTTTCTGAATGAAGAACTACCCAGGAAGCTAAATTGTGCCCTGGAGCCTATCGGTCCAAGAGCCATCACACTACCAGATGGGCAAAATTATGGAGCAATCTCTGGTGCCCAAGCTTTCCCTGGAAGATGCAGGGTCACAAATTCTCCATCCTTGCATGGGTGTTGAAGTTCTAAGCATAGGGACTGATCCAAGGAGTCGGTTGGCTGAGAACTTTAGGCACCATACAGTTGAATTATGAGCAATTGACCCTAGAGTTTACAAGAGGATGTGAGAAAACACTATTACAAGGGATCAGGGCTCCTTCAAAGAACTTAACTGATCCTCAGGGCTACCACTTGTCAGTGGCCCAGCCCTTATGGATGCACCAAATCTTTCAGAGTTATGAAACTGATGATAATGCAGCAACCCACATCACAGAGGTCGTTATAAATAAATTGAGACCCCAAGAATTCGAATTCAAACATGGTCTGCTGAGATACAAGTGAAGGTGGTATGTGGGGACCGTGGGGTCCAATGGAAGTTTAAAGAAACAAATATTTAAAGTAAAGAGCTGCACAGTGAGGAGCTCTACAACAAGATGTGGGGAGATGGGTCAGAGAATGCCATGCTTGCCAAGTATCAAAACATGAAAATGTGTTAAGTCCAAGCTTTATGCAGCCTTTGCCAATTCCTAATGAACCATGGATAGACAAGCCATGGACTTCATAACTGGATTACCCAACTCCATGGTTCATGAAGTGATATGTGTGGTTACTGGTAAGTTCAACAGGTACACCCACTTTATAGCCTTAAGCCACCCTATCTCTGCTAAAAGTTCGTCTCTAACCTTCTGTGAAAATGTTTACGAACTACATGGAATTCTAGCCTCTATAATAAGTAATAGAGACCCTATCTTTGTGAGTGAATTTTGACAAACTCTGTTCAAGCTAACAGGCGCAAGGTTGCAGTTGGGTACTACCTATCACCCACAGGGTGATGGCTCCACTGAAAGAATTAATCAATGCTTGGAGCAATATTTAAAATGTATGTGTGACCAAACACCAAAAAAATGGAGCTCTTGGCTGCCAGCTGCAAAGTGGTGGTTCAGCACCACTTACGGGTTACCACACTGCACTTGGCTTAACACCATACAAGATTTTATATAGAACTGAACCAATCCACCTGAACATAAATGCTAAATGAGAAGAGGAATCAGTCAAAGATTTCCAAAGGAGCAATTAGCAAAGGCTCAATAGAGGATGAAGTTTCAAGCTGTTAAGAATAGGTCTGAGAGACAATTTGAAGTTAATGACTGGGTTTACCTTAAGCTTCAACACTTAAGGCAAGGCTAAGTAGCCCTAAGGAGGAATGTAAAACTTGCTCCTAAGCTCTATGGGCCTTACAAAGTTTTAGAACAAATTGGAAAGTGACCTATAAACTTGAGCTACCTACATCTTCAAGAATCCACCCCACCTTCTAAGTTTCCTAACTAAAAATATCAGTTGGTGACATTTCAGTTAAGAAAAGATTAACTGATTTCAGATGGAGTGTTTAATGTGGGACCCTCGAGGTTACTAGAACAATTACTAGAACAAAAAAAATTGATAAAAGGGGCCAGAGAAAACGACCAGTATCTCATTCAGTGGAAGAACTATAACATTGATGAGACTACTTAGGAAAATGAGGATCTTCTGCAAGCTATTTTCCACAGTTTCCTTTGGATCCATGAGGGCATAGAGTGTTTTCTAAGGAAGGAGGAGTGTAAGGCTTAGCAAGATAAGTTACTGCTATGCTTTTTAAATAACTAGTATGCTCTCAGTATTATTCCCAGAAAATGCATTATTAGCCTAGCTATCACCTTTTGTCTTTTAGTTGGTAGTTAATATCCAGTATTTGGCAGTATTAGGTGTTATTGTGTGCCTAAAGGACAGTATTATATAAATTGTCCCTCCCTTGTAATAATCATGAGAATATTATGAATGAAATATGAGACACATTTTGTGTGCTCCCTTTCTCTCTCTTTCTCTCTCTTTCTCTCCTCAGTCCCTGATTCTGTTCTTCTTCTTATTCTCTATTTTCTGCCTAAAATCTATCCTAAAACCCTAATTTACTTGCAGTTATTTTGCCAAGAAAAGGCAAGGCTAACCCTAATCCTAACAAGACCCACTACAAATGTAGTTCTTTACATGAAAGTTTAATCTATATATCTATAATCCCCGAGAATATTTGGAGCTATATCTATAATTCCTGAGAATATTTGGGGTTATAGCTCCGGAAACAGTTTATAGCAAGTAACAATATCATTTAAATTTACAGCTGTGAAAATGAAGATAATTTGACCTCCTGAAACCTTGAAACGAAGAGTGTTAAACTAGCCGAGCCCTTGTTTAAAGCTCAAGTTCGGTTCGTCAAGACTCGGTAACATTAATTATCCTAAATTATTCATGAAACAACTCGAGGTTGGTTCATCAAAAGTTCGATAGAAAAGCCGAGCTCAAGAAAAAAAACACATTATTTAACTTAACGAGCCGAACTCGACAAGCTCGACTTGGCTTGTTTAACACCCTTAGTTGAAACAAAGCAAAAACCACTAAACACTATCAAAGAAGATTGTAGCCTTAACTAGGTAAAAGGACTGCGCAAATTTAGATGGGCATTGTCCCAAATCCTTAGTCCCAATTCTTTAAAATTCGTGTGGCTAAGTTCCTGTACCTAATTTGAAGGATCCAAATTTCTGCGTACTTAAAATGAAAGTGCCTGGTATCACATAAATACCACTCAGAATATTAAAAAAAAAAAGGTCCAAAAACAAAATTAGAAACTTTTACAGTAACAATGCACAATGCCAAACACTTGTTCAATTTCAAAAGAAAGATCACAAGAATAATAAACAAATTTGAGTGGATTTGAACTAACCGTTGAGGAGTTCTTTTGGGAGAAAATGCGGCTAAGTTTGGAGTAAAGTAGTAATCCTGGTGGGTCTTCTCTACGAATACGGATCAAAGGACATAAGAAAGGGGTGGTTCGACAAGTGTGGTTTGATGACACAGAAACATTGATAGAGATGGAGGAGGAAGATAGAGGAAAAGCCATGGAGGGAGGGTGGTTGGTACTTGCTGAGTGCTGACTATTTGGCGCGCCTCATCCAAATCCTATCTGTTTATTTTCTGCTACGCTTTTATCCTCGGGGACTGTTTTTGGTGGGCTAGCCCACATTCGATGGGTTTTGCTATGTAGGTCTGATTCTAGGTTCTGTGGACTGGACTTGGGAATTTGTGGTTCGTGGACAACTTTCGAGATTTGAACTCGGGTTACTGGATTCAGAGTCCAATGTCCTGACCACTAGGCCATGGGACGAACGCAAAAATGGAGAGCAACTATACAAATTTTACCTAAGATATGGGTATAGTTTTCCTTTCTTTTTTCAACTCTACCCAGCAAACCTTTTATGCATGTAGTAGAATCTTTACTGTTCCAGCCTGAAACTGTATTAAGCTTGACTTGGAAGATGGTTCATTTTGCTAAAATTAATCTAGCTAGTAGGGCGAAATGGCATAATATGCATTCTTGTAATTAAGTAGTTAGAAAATGAACGATTAAAAGAAGTCAACTACATTTATTTACTTATTTTACTTACTTTAGACTGCTTACTTTTAAGTCTTGAGTGAAACGAATTTTAAAAAAAATGTCATGTTTAATTTTAGGGAATTGATATTTTCATCAAATAAATTAATATTTTTATTAATATGTTTCACTTTATAAACAATATAAAAACTTCAAATATGATACTTTTGTAAAAATATCAATTTGCAAATCTAGCTTCAGGTATCATCCTTAAATTACATTTGATGAGTTATATAAATGTCGTGACACACAAAGCATATATTACACCTTGGTACCGTACTACCGTTACCCACCTTTTAAATTAGTTTTTTCTTTTTCTTTTCTTCTGCCACCCGTCCTCGTTCTCATTTTCTTTTTTTTCTTTATAACAAAAAAATATATGCTTTAAAAACTTATTGTGACACCCCCAAATCTGAGTATTCACACCCCGACTTGGGTTATTAATTTATTATTAAATTCATAACTTACAAATACACAAGACTTAAAGTATACAAAGTTATAAATGATATAGCTGAAAATACAAATAAATATTATACAGCTCTCTCT
>JAUMHB010034211.1:0-20530 GCA_032359685.1 Pittosporum tobira | reverse complement strand
ATTTGTAAGACATGGATTTAATAATAAATTGGCAACCCAAGTCGGGGTGTGGATGCCCAGATTTGGGGGTGTCACATGACGCGTCTCCTCTGAGTTGACAGGGTTGCAGAGTCAAGCGACTGATTAGACACCGTTTGGGAACTTGTTTTATGGCCTTCGGGCTACTGGACCCGGACCAGGTAGGGTCGGGCCCAGTCGATGGGCTGAAGACGCATAGTTGGGGAGTTCCTAACGGTGCCGGTCCGACCAGACTAAGGCGGGTGTAAGGCCTTTCGGAGGCCGGTGGCCAAGCTTTAACCTTCTAGAGGCCAAGAGTCGGGACCGATCTTCCTTTGGGCGAAGCGGTTCACCGAGCTTTGGGTATGGCCAATCGGGCGAGCTGCCACGTAAAATGTCACATTGCCCTAATTATAGCCAAGGTGGAAATCCTAACCCTAATTTGGGACAAACTCCATCAATATGTTTATACGCGATGATCATTAATTAAATAATTATCTTTAATACTATTACTTACAAAAAGTATGATACATTCAAGTACAATAAATATGTGTACCTAAATAAGCAGTTAGATAATTTTGTTATTATATGGTACTTAACTATTGCTGGTAAAAAGTGTGTCCTTTATTTAGTCGTAAGGAGTTTCAATGACAATGCTTGAAATCCAGATTTTATCAACTGATTAAAATGATTCACCTTTCCCCCCAAGTTCTTGCTAAAAATATATTGCTAGTATTGTGAAGAAAATATTTTTTAAATCTTGATAACTATCTTTATTTTATGGGGAAAAAATGGAGCGTGAGCACATGTTCATATAGTTGCGTAAGTATGAGTGCTTTAAGAAATGTAGTCATAACAAATTGATAGTAAAAGATATATCGCTTAAAGCACTCATACTTCTACAATTACGTAAGCATTTGCTCATTTCTCGCGTCCTTTATATTTTATATTGTATATATTCATGATGTCACCATTTAATATAGGTTTATGGTCCATCAACTCAATTGTAATTATACTTTGGAATTTAAAACATTATGAATTAGATACCATGTATAATGAAAAATAAAAATGCTTTGTGCATAAATTATGAAAAAATTTATACAATGATATGTAAAAGATGTTATAACATAAATGTATTGAAAAAATTATAAACATCTCTCATTCTACTCAAATATTAATACATTATATCGAATCTTATATGCTGGACATGTTAATATCAATCTTAGTTTTAATAATGACAAACATGCATGAACTAATAAATTTGTAAGACATCTCAGAAAATATATATATGACACAATATATATGAGAACAACACACAATCACAACCAATTCAATAATTCAAGAAATTCAATGATCAGGCAATAGTGTGAAAATAATATTTTAGTTCTAAGAGATGATTCAAGAATTTAGAAGAGTTTGAAGTATTGAAGACTAGATTATGACTAGTCTCTTATAGAAATTTTCGTTTAAGTGTTGTTTATATAGTCCAAATGGTGAAAGTTTAAAATAATATTTTTACTTATATAGAATATTTTCCGTTGAAATATATTTTTATCTTCCATAAAAATAATTTTACTTATTATTCTTTACATCTTGCTTATATATATATATATATATATATATATATATTAAAACATTTTACATTAGCTTCACTATCAATTATTTAATGATAATAACATTAGTTTTATATTAATTACATTTTAGACAATAATACCGGATACATGCACTTTAATTAATTTATTTATTTATCTTGGTGATCTGCTTAAACTATAATCATTTACTAATTATCTTAGACAAACGTTAAATGTATGTAGGTTTTTGTTTTTATTTTTTCATGGTGTTTGCAAAGTTTAAGTCAATTATAAATTAATTTAAAAAATTAAATATAAACCTTTATTTATTTATTTTCTTGCAAAAGATTCAAATGCTTAAAAAATTATAAATGATTCCGACCAAGTATTGCGAGAAAATGAAATGGGTCTTACAAATAAGAAAGAAAACGAGAAAAAAGAAGGAAGAATAGACCCCAAATCCTCTGTCCTCCCAATCAATGCTGCTTCTGGATTGAAGTTCGTCTTCTTCCTCCGTGGAATCTAGGGTTTCAATTTGAGCTCGTTTTACATACAGAATACACAGGTAGATCCTCCCTCTACGCACTCTTATCTATATTTTCATGCGCGTATCTATTCATTCGTAATAACTTCGTTGCCTTGTTTATTTGGTTCGTAAGGAGCTCCGATCGAGCCAACCGGTCATTTCTCTGTTGTTTTTAGCTTTTTTTTAGATTACATTTCATTGATTCATCTATTTATTAGCGACCGTTTGCGATTTCTGATCTATTTTGTCGTACGGATCGATTTGTGTGGTTCTCTGTTGAGATTCCTAGGGTTTATGATTGGATTAAATTGTTATATGTTATGGTTTTGTGAAGTTATGCTAGTATCTGATCGTTTTGTGATGAAATTTATATTTTAGGGTTTTGTAATTAACATATTTTTTTCCTTTTCTACACTATATATATATATGCTCAACTTTTTTGTATGTATGCATCCATAATAACTTTGTTTCCTTGTTTATTTGGTTTGTATTTAGCTCCGAACGACTCTGCAGGTTAATTTACTGTTGTTCTTCCCTTTCACCGATCCTTTGGCATTTCTGATTTATTTTCTTCTGTTTTTGTTGTCTCGTTGTATGGTTTGAATTTTGTGGTTCCCTGTTGAGATTCTACAGGTTTATACTTTGATTACGTTGATGTTTGTAGTGGATCATTTGGTGGTGAAACTTACCTTCAGGGCTATGTGATTAAATTTGATATATCATTTTCATGTCATGTTGTGGCTTGCGAATTGATTTTTCAGAGCTGTAAATTTGGCACGATGAATGAGCGGAAGACTATTGACTTGGAACAAGGATGGGATTTTATGCAGAAAGGGATTATGAAGCTCAAGAATATTTTAGAAGGCCTACCGGAGCCGCAATTTAGTTCTGAGGACTATATGATGCTTTATACGTATCCTTCTCCTTCCCAGTTTATAGAAATGTATATTTTAGTTATAGCATAACTGTATAAGTGCATGTTATTTTTGCTGAAATTATTGCTTGTTACTTTTCCTTAATTTCATGTACAGAACCATCTATAACATGTGTACCCAAAAACCTCCACATGATTACTCTCAGCAGCTTTATGACAAATACCGTGAGGCTTTTGAGGACTACATTACTTCAACGGTGAGGCTTTTCCTGTACTAAATACATAATTAAGACCTAATAGGGTCCTTCAAATTAGAGTTCAGTTAGCATTCTTATTGGTGTGTAATTAGCGTGAAAGGGCTATTTTCGGTAGTAACTAAGGTCATAATTGACACTTTTTCTTGATAGTCCGTATACATTTATAATGAATATGCATGCCCTCTACTGTTGTTTCTAGTTGTATGTTACATGGACCGCACATCGGTATATATATGTACAAACACCTATGGATGTGCTATTGGGGAATGTACTCATTTGGGTTTGTAGCTATTACAAATAATGTTGTGTTCAAGTCAACTTTACTTTTATTAAAAAAAAAAGGAAAAGGTGGGATGTGGTAATGATCTGGTATTGGGGATAAGCATTATAGGCAAGAATGTCTTGCTTTTCAAATTTAAATGCTGTGAACTGTAGTTTGATTCTGGTTGGTTCTGGACTGGTAGGGGAATGTCTTTGTTGACAAGAAAGATTCGTCTTATCATATGGGATCTTTGTGGTTGTCTGGTTGAAGGATCGTGCTCAGATATGATTGCAGGATAGAGACTAAGGAAATACTTATAAGAAAGGATAAAGATTAAGAAAGTAGGAGTAAATAAGAGAAGACTGGTAGAAGCTTGATCACCCTTCACATCTCACCTTGAGCTTGTTTACTTCCATAACCAAAGGATGGCTTAAGTGTTTAGATGTTTTTTTTCCAAAAGAATGATCTGTACATAATCCAGAGATACTTATGAGAAAGATTGTACGCTGTTTTAAGAGAGACACTTGTTTGAATTCTGACAACAAGATTTCTGTATTGCATGCTTTTGGTCTTATTAAGTGAACTACTTGTTATATTGTATTGACTTTGGTGGGTTTGATTCTGATTCAGGTATTGCCTTCTTTAAGAGAGAAGCATGACGAGTTTATGCTAAGAGAACTTGTGAAGAGATGGTCCAATCATAAAGTCATGGTCAGGTGGCTTTCTCGATTCTTTCACTATCTTGATCGCTACTTTATTGCTCGGAGATCACTTCCGGCACTTCATGAAGTTGGACTCACGTGCTTCAGGGATCTGGTAAAAGACAATTCTACTCTTTTGTTCTAAGCTTTTGTTTCTCTAGTTTCCGTTTTTCACCAATGCACTAAAGTAACTTTTGAAGAAGTATATTGCATTAAATGTTATTGGAACCTGTTTCTGATTTCAGGTTTACCAGGAAATAAATGGGAAAGTGAGAGATG
The DNA here is from genome assembly GCA_032359685.1 of Pittosporum tobira. Lineage (NCBI taxonomy): Eukaryota > Viridiplantae > Streptophyta > Magnoliopsida > Apiales > Pittosporaceae > Pittosporum > Pittosporum tobira. The sequence goes on along the minus strand of JAUMHB010034211.1, from coordinate 16,063 downwards.
CTGTGATATCTTTGGTATGTTTCTCTCCTTTGTTTAGCTGTATACCATTGATTTGTCTTTTGTTATAGTTTCGGTAACTGAATATTTTTGAATCAGATTGATCAAGAGCGTGAGGGAGAGCAGATTGACCGAGCTTTATTGAAGAATGTTCTAGACATATTTGTTGAAATAGGAATGAGTTCGATGGACTATTATGAGAATGATTTTGAAGCTGCCATGCTCAAAGATACGGGAGCTTACTATTCTCGGAAGGCTTCAAACTGGATCTTGGAAGATTCTTGTCCTGATTATATGCTGAAAGTAAGCATGAACGCTTTGTCTCCTTTTAGAGATAGTTCTTATTCTAAACGATTTCTAAGCATCTTTCATGAAACACCAGGCAGAGGAGTGTTTGAAGCGAGAGAAGGACAGGGTTTCTCACTACCTCCATGTTAGTAGTGAGCCGAAGTTGCTCGAGGTTTGTGCTTTTTCTTAATTATTAAAGTATCGTTTCTATTTTGCTTAGGCTTGAAAATGGATGAAGTTTCCTGATATCTATGTTCTACTGATCATGGTTCTTATCGTTATATATTCTTTTGTAGAAAGTTCAACATGAGTTGCTATCTGTTTATGCAACCCAGTTGCTTGAGAAGGAACACTCTGGGTGTTATGCACTGCTTAGGGATGACAAGGTACTCGAGCAGACCATTTTTTGTTCCAAGGGTGTTGTGCTTAGTTTGATATCAGTCTTTCACAGTATGTTAATTGTTTTCTTGTTTATTCAGGTGGATGATCTGTCCAGGATGTACCGGCTCTTCTCCAAAATACCTAAAGGCTTAGATCCTGTATCTAATATGTTTAAGCAGGTTTGTGAACTTCAACATTGGTTTTTTCTTTTTCTTGCTCAAAATTGCATCTAACAAGGGATTCTTAATTGCCTAAGTGCCTGTATTGTTTACTTAGTGTTCTGTAGATTTAAGCTTTTTTTTTTTTGTCTTTTTTTTGATGCAGCATGTGACCAGTGAAGGTACTGCTTTGGTCAAGCAAGCAGAAGATGCAGCAAGCAACAAGAAAGTATGCTTCTACTGGATCCTAGACTATAGTCTATGTGCATCTTTTTTTTTTTTAGAGGGGAATATTACGAAGCTGATGATGGATTAAATCTCCTTTATTTGGGATGACATGGGGTAATACAATATTGTATATCAAGCACCATTTTGTCCTCCCTTATGTGTGCACTCTCCCACAAGTAAAGGGATAAGTATAAAACTATATTATAAATGTACCAACTGAATAGGGAGAGTTGAAATTGCAACCTGAAGCAATCATTGTACAGGGTGATTTCAAAGTCTTTCTGATTAGTGCAATGCTTGCAGTAAAGTTTGTGGGTGATGATAGACTTAATGAAGTATGGTATGTATCGTGCAATGTTTGATTCATTGCATCTTTAGTGACCTGGCATATATATTTACCAGATAGTTTTGCTCATGGCTTGTGTCTTGCTCTATTTTACTTCTCTTATATTTTTGAGAAAAACTTATTCCTCATGCATTACAGGCAGAGAAAAGAGATGTGGTTGGTTTACAGGAACAGGTGATGTTTACGATGCTTCACCATCCAACATTAGAAAGTGCATCTTGTGTGAGAACTAAATTATATTTGGGATGTATGTTCAGGTTTTCGTAAGAAAAGTAATTGAACTACATGACAAGTACCTCGCATACGTGAATGACTGTTTCATGAACCATACTCTTTTCCACAAGGTTTGTATTTTAGAATTGCCGCTTAAGGGTTGTTTTCATATGTCATCTTAATATATCTTCATGACAAGGTCTTTTTTTTTATTCTTTTTAATGGTATTCCTATCATTTCCCTATAGGCACTTAAGGAGGCTTTTGAAAACTTCTGCAACAAGGGTGTCGCTGGAAGCTCTAGTGCTGAACTACTTGCCACTTTCTGTGATAACATCCTCAAAAAAGGTGGGAGTGAGAAACTGAGTGATGAAGCCATTGAAGAAACACTTGAGAAGGTACGCAATGCTCTGCTTGCTCCAGCTATTGGTTACTTGTTTATTTGTAGGATTTGGAAACTTCCAACATTTTAGTAATCTTTTATCTGAAATGCAGGTTGTAAAGCTGCTTGCCTACATTAGCGATAAAGACTTATTTGCTGAATTTTATAGGTAAACTATCAAATGTTTCATTCGTTTGACAAGCTACAGGATTTGGTTGTTTCATTCTTCGTTTTAACTGCTGGCAGGAAAAAGCTTGCTCGGCGACTTTTATTTGATAAGAGTGCCAATGATGAGCATGAGAGAAGTATTTTGACTAAGCTGAAGCAGCAGTGTGGTGGTCAGTTCACTTCGAAGATGGAGGGCATGGTACGTACCTCGGCCTGAACTAAACTATTCTGGTAATTGGGCATCTTAAGTTTTTATGTAATCTTCTTGATAATCTTTTTCTCAATCTCTCCGTCCAGGTTACGGATTTGACCTTGGCGAAAGAAAATCAATCCAACTTTGAGGAGTATCTCGGGAATAATCCAAATGTGAATCCTGGGATTGACTTGACTGTTACTGTTCTGACAACTGGCTTTTGGCCGAGTTACAAGTCTTTTGATCTTAACCTTCCAGCTGAGATGGTACACTTTTAGACTATATCCATCATTCTTGGTTTACTTTTTTGTCGATGTTAAGTTAGGGAAAGCCAGTGTATATGACGTTTCTCTTTTACACCTATTATGTATCAGGTCAAGTGCGTCGAAGTTTTCAGAGAATTTTATCAAACAAAAACGAAGCATAGGAAACTCACATGGATATACTCGTTGGGTACTTGCAACATCAATGGGAGATTCGATGCCAAAACTGTGGAACTCATTGTGACAACTTACCAGGTTATTATATATTAGTTCCCATTTTTATATATTTAATGTATGGCTGGCTTTCATTATTATCGTCGTACTAAGGACATTTGAATACTCACATTCCTTTCTGATTTAGGCCTCTGTTCTGCTGCTATTCAATTCCACGGATAGATTGAGTTATCGAGAGATAATGGGCCAGTTAAACTTGTCAGATGATGATGTTGTTAGACTGCTCCATTCCCTTTCATGCGCAAAGTATAAGATTCTTCTGAAAGAGCCAAACACCAAAACAATTTCTCCAACTGATTACTTTGAGTTCAACTCCAAGTTCACCGACAAGATGAGGAGAATCAAGGTATGATGTGGTTTATTTTCAAAGTTTGACCCTAATATCGCGTGTTAGTCAAAGTTACCGTACCGTAGTGCATTATATATATTCCTACGTTCTTTTGACAAATGATGTAAATAATGGATTGTTGGAATTTACACAGATTCCACTCCCTCCAGTGGATGAGAAGAAGAAGGTGATCGAAGATGTTGACAAGGACAGACGCTATGCTATTGATGCCTCCATTGTCCGTATCATGAAGAGCCGCAAAGTCTTGGGGTACCAGCAGTTGGTTATGGAGTGTGTTGAGCAGTTGGGACGCATGTTCAAGGTACTTGCTATAATATATATGTAGTATAGATCTCTAGCCAATAGCATCTACTATCCTCATAATTTGTAATTAAATGACGACCTTCTTATTACATGTAAATCTGCTGTAGCCTGATGTGAAAGCAATAAAGAAGAGGATTGAAGATTTGATCACTCGGGATTATCTGGAAAGAGACAAGGATAACCCCAACATGTTCAAGTATCTGGCATGATTTGACAAAATCGCAATGATGATCCAATTCGTGATTTTGCTACCCCATGTTGTTTAGGACACAAACTATATTGAGTGTCTGTCTCTTTTGATGATTGCTTACTTGCTTAGAAACAGAAACCCATAATTGAGGTCGAGAATTATTGTATATTTTGCCTCAAAAAAGTCGGGTTGGGGAGAACAGTCAGCAACATAGTATTAATATCTTGTGCCGAAGGTTTGGAAAAACTTTGCAATCTGTTTACTTTTGTTTTCCATTGGGAGACAGATCCATGATTCAAATTTCCGATTTGGTTAATGAAAAATTAGATTTTTTTTTTCAGAAGTGTTTTCGGTTAAGAAACATAAGAGAGTATACCGAAAGTGAATAAAGCCATTATTAAATAGTCTCTCTATTTAAATGTTTTAATTTTTTGGCAGTTTTCAATGAAGGTTATAAGACATTCTAAAAGTATAATTATATATTATATTTGTTTTTTATGTATATGAAATATTTTTAAAAGAATGACATACAAATATATAAAATATATAAATAAAAAAAATTAAGAAATATGAAACAAAAATGTATTTTGGAAGTGTGTTCTTGTTCAAACAATTCAAAAAAATTAAAACATTTAAATGTTAAAGGAGGGAGTAACATTTAAATTACTATTGAACAGAAGTATTGTTAGTCGATAAATGAAGTCACTAATTCACTATAAATATCGAAATAGCTCAAGTGAAATAAATAGTTTAAGATGCATTTGTTCAATTTTGTTAACAAGTAATAATTTGAGTACAAATAATATTTTTTTGGTTACAAATTTATCATTATATAAAGAACGAGAAAGAAAAAGATTTATCCTGGTAACTTTCTTGAATTCTTAAATGAATAATCTCTGTCGTAGAGTAATTATTAAGGAAACCCTATTTTCATTGAAATATAAAAAAATTATGAAGTTTCGACAAAAACTAATGAATTTGAAAGTCAGTAGTTTGTTTTTTTGTTTAAACATAAATATTTCGAAACTTTTAAACCATGGACAAATTTAAGAGTTTTTTTACTAGTTGTTAGACTTATTTCAGAGTACTTATTTCATATTTCATATCGATAGGTGTGTTTGGATGCATGGGGTTGAAATATCTACTACTAGTTTCGTTTCATAAAAAGAGATTTATTGTAGATTTTGTGATTAACTTATTATGACCGGCTAAATAGTAAAGTCAATTGTGTGACTTTTTATATTCAAAATTAATTAATTCGGATTGTCTTATGTTAGTTATCAAAATTCTTAAGCCAAAAATTGAGTAATAGTGCTTTGCTTTCAAGATAAGTCACTAATAATTCTTTGACTAGTACGGTTTTTTGACAGCTTCCATGTGAAGTTAGAAAACAAAATATAAATTAAATCAATTCTCCCAAGAACTGGAAGTAACCTACTGTAAAAACTTTTAAAGCTGTAAAAAAAACCTTCGCATGAAAAAAATAAGGATGGTGGTTCAAAAATAACAGGTTGATTACATGGTGAAAATAAATAGAAATAATGAAGGGTGAAAACAGTTGGTGCTTGTTTAGTGCAAATGGCCTGTTTGTTAAATTGGGATGAGGGAATTCTTTTATACGCAAGACTCGTTACCCCGAAGAAATGGGTGTACATTTGTAATAAAATAAAATAAAATAAAAACTAAGATACAAAATCAAAAAGGATGCATTTATATATTTCACTGTATACATATGAACCCCAGACAATTGTATTTTTCTGCTTTGAAATCACTAAAAAAAAATTCATCATTATCAAGAAAAAACCGCCAAAGCTTCAACCATTTCCCCAGCTTGAGGTAAACCCACCTGTCTTATCTCTCGTTTTCCATCCAAAAGTCTTTGGCTGTCATCTTCCAAATCGTCAATATATATATAGATGTTACCTAAAAAAATATGAGCCTTGCCTTGATCGGAAGAGTAACCAAAAATGGAAAAGGAACATCGTTCATTGCTTAAAAAAATTCACGAGTCATCTGCAGTAATCGGTGTAATAAAGCAAGGGAAGCCTTCAGAAACTACAGGTGTAAGAAGAACATCTCGCCCAAAAATAAATAAATAAATTTGAACAATTATAAACCCATCAAATCAACATCATTGCTTCAATAAGCCAAGACATACCTTGGTTAAAGCAAAAGTTATTCATCCAATTCAAACAGAGTTGCAGAAACTATGGCCTCACCTTAACCGTACATTTTTCCAATCCCGACCAGAAATATGCAATAGCTTCGAAGATTTTGTAATGTGCTTTAAACTAACAAGGAATTAGATTACCACTTTCATAGCAACTCCTGTCTGTGGATACTACAACCAGGAATCGAGTTGGGAAGTGGAAAGTCATAACAACTAGTAACCGGGTATATTATAATTATACACTTCAAAACAACTCCCTTCGGTCCAAAATTACAGATAAGTTACTATTAAAGGAAAATTTTATTTTTCCAAATATATCCCTACCATTAGATAGAATGTAGCAGTGGTGAGACATAACAGTACTCAATTGACCTAAAATTTATGTCATTGCAAGTTTGGAATATCATGTCACTTTATAATCTAGACAGAGAAAGGTATCATTAGTTTTGGAACGGATTAAAAGGGAATAACTAATTCGATTTTTGGAACAGCGAGCGTGATATTAAATATATTTGCATACCTTCAGAAGTAAGATTGACAAAAGGCCAGTACCCAAGCATGGAGCAATGCAGATGACACTAAAACCCCTACGGGTAGCATCATTGGCCCTTTAAACCTCTCCATAATCTTCCCTGTTCAGGCAAGTGCAATCATTCCAACAGAAACCTGCAGAAATTTAAAACAAAAGAGACACTATAAGTTCTAAGAACAAAAATAAAGAACAAAGAATAAAATTAAGTTCTAAGAACAGAAACAGGGTGAGTACCCTGCAAAATGTAAGATTACGTACCAAACTTGCAACATTTATCTCTCTTGTCCACCTTTCCAAAATCATTTCGCAAACTGAAAGCTGATACATCGGAGGTTCTATATATACTTGGAAGGAAGTTGAAGTAAAAAATGAAAGAGCAGATCTACTTCAGATCTTCGATATATATATATATATATTTATATATATGGAAACTCCCCCAAAATACTTCGTTTTCTATTCCGTAAATCTGCTAACAAAATGTCAAGTCCTTCACCAAAAAGGACCATTCATAACTACATCAAAGCTCAACCACCTCAAATATGCTACCTATACTACTATCTTGCTCTTAAATCCAAATTTTTGGACCTAAAAAATGAAAACCCCGCAGTCCTCACTCCATAAATACCAAGTGTAAGCATGCTAAGCACTTATCTCATCAAAAAGAAGCTGAAAATTCATAAAAAATATTAGGAGCTGTGTCTTTTTGTACACATGTACATAAAGGTAACGCAAACTGTAAAGCCCACCCTTCACAACAATCCAAGTCCATATCCCATAAGCTTAGTCGATTCCACATCTCCATGTCTATCTTCTGGGGTTAACAATAAACCAGAGCAAGGATTTATGCTACTTGCTGGCTTCATTTGCAAACCGTACCAAACGTACCAGTTCATCTACATCTTGAAAGCTGAAGTCAATGACTTTTTTAATCGAGTTAACTCCCTCGTTGTTCTGAGCCTTTTTGAGGATTACTTTAGCAGCTGCAAATGCTATTTGGGACTTTCTTGAAGCCTCCATGGCAGCACTCACATCATTCGTCTGCCAAAAAAAAAATTCAGGTGCAATTTTATCTTCTACATTCATCCCAGGAAGAAGTATTAATAATTTTATGCAATGATTTGTGGAGAGTTTATGACATTCATTTCAAACTCTGCCAGTCTTTTGATCAAGCCCATGTTATTAATATACAGTAGAGTAAATTAACTTACAAAGTCAAGCAGCCGAACAAAATTGGGCCGGTTTTGAGCAATAATGACATGGTTTCCTGGATTAGAGCCCATGGTCCTGGATAAAGCAGCCTTATCCACCATTACTTGATTGTTTAAGTTATCAACATCAGACGCAGAAGATGACGGAGATTCACCTAAGAAAATGAGTAAAAATAAATAAACAAGTATTACATCAACCTCATGAAGCATCCATTCAAGAATTTACCAACCACAAAAAAAATTACCATGGGATTACTTTTTCAAGCAAGATAATTTAAATCTTTTGGTGGTTAGACTTACTATTTCCCTTTCAAATGGTTGGAAGGGCACTCTATGTAGAATTAGCTCTCATTCAAGGCTAGTTAGGTAATTACACGTATCACAGTTTTGACACCTCATTGTACCTTGAGGAAGTATTTGCAAACTTGCTTGCAAATCATGACGATCTCTGTTTGTACTGGAGCTTTTACAATAAACTACCCTCATGCACGCCACCTCCATGCATTTATAGGCCAAAGCAGCAGCAGCCATTTCTTCGCGTTTCTCGAATTCATGGGCACATGTCCTGCAAATTTTATACAGTTGAGGAGATATCCAAATAAAAGATGCAGTGAACTAGTAATGGCAGACATAGGAGATTCAAAACTACATATTGACTCCATATTAATTCTACTTTTTTCATTTTTGTTTTGTAATTTCTTTCTTTTTTTTTTTTTTTTTTTTTTTAGTAGTAATTCTACTTTTGTTCACCTACATTACATAAAACAATACTATCAGAGAATGACAGAATATAATAATACAATATGTACACCATGAAATATATCACATATTAAAGCACAGAGAAGTAAATAAATAATAGGATAGAACTAACTTTGAAGCAAGCGAAAGGCATTAGCATCAATGGAAACACAAAAAGTAGAGTTAAACAGGAGGATTAAAAAAATTGTGAAGACTTATTATGAATATAAACAACACGTATTGCAAAATCTACTTACTCGAAAAGTTTGGCAGTAGTACTATAGATTTGAATTTGAGCCATTTCCCCATTTTTGGTACTACTTTCATATTCAGATTCTAAAAGTGAAGCACCAAGAAGAAACCTCAAGGCAGCTTGGAAATATTCCATGTTGCTTTCAAATTCAAATCCAGAGTCCTGCAAAAGCGATGTTCCAAGATTTTACACCAACCCCCCCCCCCCCCAAAAAAAAAAAAAGCGTACTTCAGAAATAAATGAAAGAAGACAAAAGTACACCAGCAAGACAGTGTAATGACGAAAAAAGAAACACATGCTAAATAAAAGAAACACATGCTAAATAAAAGACAATCTAGAATAATAACCTTATAGTGACCAGCGCAATTTCTGAGATGTTCAGCTTCTTTCAAGACATCGGTAGCGGCTTGACTTCCTTTCACAGGATTTGGACCGATGAGACCCTGGCCCACACTCTGATCTGATCCATAATGGTGAATCAAATTTCCAGGCTGTTGGAATACCTTTGGTGCATCAACTGGTTGTACATCAAGCCCTCTTCCTTTTAGGGGTTCAAATATCGGTTTTGTGTGACCTGAGTTAACCTGTGTCCTCCCATCACCACCATGTTTTTTCGCACCAATTATTTCTTCATGGTGTGGTCCAAGTAGGTTGCGGTCAATATCCATTTTGTCCCTCTGGATATTGTTTGTTGGATTCACCTCCTGTTCACTCGATGGATCAGAGAACTTCACAGTTACTTTCTTAACACTGTAACAACTTTTGTCCTTGTCTTTTGACTGCAAAGATGAACTCTTTCCAGATTGTTTTGGAAACATGATATCATCACCATTAAGCAGATGATTATTTTTTGAGTCAGAGGGATCTTTAGCACTTGGAACCTCCATTGCTGGGGAATTGCCAATTTTAGCACAATTTTTCCACGAACCATCCCTTCTCAGATTGGAAGTCCTCAACGGAGAAGAAGAAACAGATTCCACCGGTGACCCTTTGACTTCTTGGTAGCTGAATCTTTTACGGGAATCCGAAACCTTCGAAGAGCTCGACACGGCCCCCGTTGAAAATTGTTCAGATCCCAAATCCTTTTTCAGTGATTCTATATCATCCAAGGTAATATGATGATATGCAACTTTTTCCCCATTTTTAACACCTACTGAATTATTATCTCTACCAGCTGACAAGAGAATTCTGGGTAATTTACCTTTTTTATTTGATCTATCATCATCTCTACTTGTACTCGACTCCTGCCCCTCGGTCATAGACATAGATAACCTTGATTTCTTTTCCACCCTGTATTCACCACTATTTCCATTCTCTAAATTATTCTGATTTTCCTGCCAATCCTTCAATTTTCTCTTTTTTGCATTGAAGTCCCTTCCATTGCGTGTTTTCGTCTCCAATGACCCTCTATTGGGAAAGCCCAACATACTGTCTCTGGTTTTCCTTACAGACGTTAGTAATCCATCCTTTGAATAACGAGGTTCACCGTGTCTCTGTAAGTCCTTGCCAGTTGTCCTTGTTAGCAAACCAGTACTTGAACTGGGGCCCACCCCACCATTTTCAGAATTAAAGTACTTGTCATAACAGACTGCAGCATCATTTGTCTTAATCCTCTTTGAAGCCTCGTGTCCATTCTGATCAGGATCCCTCTTGGATTTCAGATTTCTGCGCTTCAAAGCACCTACAATATATTACCAGAAATAGAAATTACATATTTTTTCCACACAAGTACAACAGGCATGGAAAAAAATCACATCTTGAAATTACATAACTAACCTTCATCTAAATGCTTCTCTTTCTGTTTATCTGACCACCTCTCATTGGATAAACTCAATGATTTATCCAGACATTGAGATGTGTTATTATTAATCAAGCTTGTTTTCAATAGAGGCTTCTTCTTGTTAGTGCTCAAGTTGACTATTGCTTTAGCTTTGAGTTTCTTCTTCCCTCGATCGGGCATGGCATCTGCACCGAGGTTCTGGTAATTCTGATTTGAGCTTCGGCTATTAGCTGAAGCTACTCCTACTGCAGTTCCTTGCGGATAATTTTTGTGACTCTCGGGGGTTGGACCCGTAGATTGATATAACGCGCGGAGAGCTTTTTCTGTTTCTTCCTGGCTGACATCACAGCTATTCATTCCAGGCCTAACATTATTAACAAGAAATTCTTCAGATTTTCAAGCATGCCTATATATATATATATCAACAGAAGGAACAACATAATTTGAAATCAAAAAATCTCGGAGAAGCTAAAGCAGTTGCTTATTAAATGGATAATTAGTTTCATGGAAACTAATTAAGAAAAACCTAAGCATGCTTCAAGAAAGTAACTTACAGCCAGTCTTGCATGCTACACAACCAATTATCGGGTAACTGATCTGGCTTAGTACCATATGGCAGAAGACACCACTTCTCACAGCTGTCACACTGGACCCAATTTTCTTCTATAATTACAGGAGCTACTGGAGCCAATTGGGTTTCCGAACAGAGTCCTTTTGTGTGAGGCCCATCATTTGTAGCATCTTTGACTTTAGCAGGATCGTGATTGTGGTCCTCTGCCCTATCACCAGAAGGTAATCTTACATAAAGTACATCATCATAGCTAACACGGACCTTAGCAACATCCTTTTGTGCACTCTTATTGCTTTTTATTACACCAACACCGGACCTCAAGCTTTGGTCTGGTAAATTTGGAGTGGACTTACTATTACTTAGTCTTCCCTTTGACTTGTTTTGACCTTCGAGTGATAACTTCTTTGCACCTTGAGACTGTTCTATTCTGTCCTGATCATTTTGCATATCTCTCGGACCCACTTTCTGTTTAAGCTGATTCATCGGCCCACTACTGGAATCCTTGTCGGTCGTTATAACACCTGGCTTGGGTCTGAACAGGGTAGGAACTCTGTTACCTTTGGTCCTGCCACTTGCCCTCTTGGAGTCCTTTTCAGAACTTTTGACTACGTTTTTCCCAATCCTCTCCATCGAGCTAGTTCTAGAAGCCCGTTGCTCATCCCTGGACCCATCTCGCCCATCCAACGATTCTTCCTTTGGGAAATCAGTTAACATTAATCCGTCTTTTAGCCAATCCTTATTAACACCTCTTTTTTTCAGTGGGATGTCCTTGTCAGCACCTTTCAAAGAATCACCAGAGTCATTTATTGAAGTGGGTAGCAGTTTGACTTTCGAGTCACTAGAAAAACACGGCTTTCTCTCCAAGGTCTCAATTTCCATATTTTTCTCTACAGGGGAGGTCATATTATTATTATCTTTATAGTGGACACCATTCTTACGCTCGGACTCCTCCATTGGTTCGGTCTCACCTACCGATTTTGTTATCTTCTGTTTTGAAACTTTCCCTTTTCCTAGAATGGAAGCTGAATCGTCTGCCGAAGGTATAGAATCTTTTGAAGGCTTACTTTTTAAAGAAAGAGTTTCTTTGCTTATCAAGTTAAGTAGACCACTGGGGAGAGGCGAGAGCAGAACAGCACCACTGACTGGGAAAGATGTCATACACTGTTCCATTACATAAACGAACCAATACATAAAAGCAAGTTAAAAATTGCACCACTGAACAAAAATAATACCATAAAATACGAAATGAGGTACTTCACCTGAAGAATACTGGAAACAGACTCATTTGGAGCCTCTTGAGATTCGAAATGCTCCTCACAACTCTCCCCGGGACTGTGGCCCATCGAAGAAGATGGAGAAGTAAGACCAAGACCACTATAAATTGCAGCATTTTTCTGAGCTGCTGCATTGTCAGAACCCATTTTAATCCTGACCCTGAAGGTCTTCAGGTCAACTGGCTTAACGGGCTTAATTGATGAAGCCTCATGTTTCACAGGAACCTTTGCACCAACATGTGCAGGCACCAAAGAGTTCTGCAGCACACCCTGTATGGTAACACAACCCACATTCCTCAAGTAAAATAAAATTTCCTCAATTTTGAACAAAGTTCAGTCAAACTATTTCTTCTTCCTACCAACTGATTACAAAATAACACAAGTGTTTCCGAATACCTCCAAATGGGAATTCTTCGGAGAATTTAATGTGCTGTTATCCTGAGGTCTCAGAGGAGTTTTTGGGTGCAACTGAGTTGTAGGAGAGAGCCGATGCATGGGCAAAAACGAACCATACCCACCAAATTTTGCCCCTGTCAAACCACAAAATTACAGTCCAAAGATCACTTACATTTCATTTTTTTTTTCTGTCATCCAAATCCCCTATAGCAGTAACTTACCGAGATTCTCGGCAGAAACCCCGCCCTCAAAATCTTTCTGGAAATGGCCCAACACGTTCTGAAGCTTTTCATCCTAGTAACAAACAAAATAATGTGAATTTACAAAGTTTTTACATAGATGATTGAGGGCATCAAAATAAACTACGATCATATACTTTACTGGTAATGCAGGAAATGCAACTGCAATGATCACATATTAGTTAGTGTAAAGAACAAATGTCACTCCATAAAGTGATAAACTGTCTGATCATTTGCTTTAACCTGCTTACCTTATTTTATGAAACTAATCCAGTCCTAACTCCCAAGTATTCAGCAAAGTTATATACCGCCCAAAATGGTGAGTACTAACTCAATTCATGAACAATTTATCCAATTAACTCTGCTGCATTCAAATCAAATCATTCAAATTCAAAATAACTCTTCTCTTCTCACGTTCTGGTGGTTGTAATCAAACAGTAACCGGAAACAAGCCAGACAAAGTATGCAACAAAGATAAGTACTTCATCCAATTGACCGTACTATGATCTACACACTCTAGAACATTTCAAAACTTAAAACCTGCACTCAAATAATGCTTCTCATTACTCACATTTTCAGTGATCACAATCAGACAATCATCTAAAAGACAGAATACACATACATTAACAATTTCAGCTACAGATTATTTCGTCCAGTGAATACAAGTTTTACAAACAAGACTTGTAACCAACTTGTTTAAGTAACACAATTTGAAATTTTGTACAGTAAGAAGAACTAGAAACAAAAACTCTTACAATGTAAGAGAGAGCTATATCAGGGTCAATGCTTGCATCATCCTTGTAATAGCAAGCCTCTCCTTCTCCAAGCTTAGGCCCTGTCATTGCAGCCTCACTTAACCACAACACCCACTCTAACCCTAAACCTGACAGTTAGCCCCAAACCCTTAACCCTAACCTATCCTAAAGTCCAACATACCACTAATAATTGAGGGAAAAATTATTTAAAAAAAAAAAAAACTTTAACCCGGAAAAGCACTTTGAAAACCCAGAAAACCCGAATTACTCTAGAAACCGTATTGATCGTGATTAATCAGAAATCCTAGACACGCTTGATCATCAAGATGTACATATGTATATATGCAAATTAATCTCTGTTTTCAACTATCGTAAGAAGAATATTGAAGAATCAGTCTCTCTTGGTGACGCAGCCGACCGAATTTGTTTTGGAAATTGCTTTTAAGTTTGGGAATTTGATATGCATATACAGCATATAGAGAGGGGAAAAGAGAGGTTTTATTTTCTAAGATTTTCCGCATTAAAATAAATATTGAATAAATTATGTAATAATATTTTTCTCTCTCTCGTATTCCTTTTGAATTTTACTCCTGTTTTTCGTGCCTTAAGACCACGTTTGTAGAGAAGTGTGGGAAATGAGTTTTGGATGTTCGGGGGCTTATAACAAAGTTAATTTGATATATCATAAACAAATATATTACAAATAAAAAAATTATTTTAAAAAAAAAATTATAAGCAATACGTGACGTTTTATAATATATATATTACGAATATTTAGCCTAATTTTTATAATAATTATTATTATTATTTTCTAAATATTATTGTAATACTTATGGTTTTGAAGGATTTAGTTTCCCTGTGTATTGGTATTTATTTGAAAATATTATTATATAACGTTAATATTAATTTTCTAATAATATAAAGTTATTATATAAATTAATTGGTATAAAGTAATTCCTCCTACTGTCCTACATGTAGTTTATGAGATAAAAGTATAATATAAATTTAGTAGTAAAAAGTAGGTTAATAAATTATTTTTATGTGTAGTTGTATATATTTTAATATAGTACTTAATATAATAGAAATTAAGATTTTCATATTTTTTTAAGGTTATAAAATTATTATATATATTTAATAGTCTAAAATTGGTTAATTAATTTTTTTTGTTTGTTATTCTATAAGAGTATTTGATTTATGGTACATATTATTAATTTTAATCTGATTCCAATTTATGGTAAGAAAATAGTAGTAGCAGTAGTAGTAGGAATTTTAATAGGATTGATTTAGAGTAAGGAAATAATTATAGTAAAAAAATATAAATTGATTGCAATATGATTCCAATTTATTGTAATAAAATAACTATTATAGTAACAATATGAATTGTAGTATGATTAGTTTATAGCATAACTTAATTACAATAGCAAGAATTTAAATTTTAATATAATTATTTAATTAGTTCAATATGTATATTTACAGTTGCGATCTTGGATGACAAAAAAAAAATATGACTTTCGAATATTTCACATAATATATAGAGATATTTAAAGTCCTAAAATAAGTCAAAACAATATTAACTAATTCTAAGGCTTTTAACTGTCTTAATTGATTATTTTCTTAATATTAATTAGATATTTATAGCCATAAACAGGTGCTTTTTTATTATTTGTTCATAATTTTTTTTGTTACGATCAAAAAATACATCAACAGTTGTAAGCAGAGGCATGTGATTTGGAAATTTTCATTCGCCAATAGGAGTTTGTTGTTTCCTTGAAGAATGTTTGTTATCATTCAAAGTTGTGCTCAAATCTTCTGACTCTTTTTTCTCTCATTTATCGTTATTTCGTGTTTCCTATAAACTAAAGGCACCACGCGGAGTTAGAGAATGGTTTTTTCACTTATTAACCATATGATGGCTCGAGTGAGTAACCAAATTTTAGATAGCGGATAATGTAATAGTTAGGTTTGACACAACTAATAATAAGCTATGTTAGGCCAAATAAGAGTTATTAGTCTAAAAATCAAGTACGGTATAATTATCTCGAGAGATTGTGCTATCGTAAGGAGCGTATGCACTTTAATAAATTTATAGAAAATTTTTTAAGGAGATAGTGGAAAAGAAATGGTGTATAATTAATGGAGTCCCTTCTCCATCATCTTGGGGGCATTATAGGTGAAAATGAGCTGCTCTAATAACTATTTTGCCATTTAAGAATTGAAGAATCGAAGAAGTGAACTTGTACATATATCGTCTAAATAAATTGACACTCCCTCCGTCTCATTTTACTTGTCCTAGTTTTTCTTTTGATTTGTCACTTTCCTTTAATATATTATTTTTTTTAATCGCATTTTCAAATTTTACTCATTTATTTAGTCAACTCTCTTATTGGAACTATAACACATTAAAAAATAAAACTCTTTTACTCTCATCAAACTTTTTCTCTTATTCCACTACATA
>JAUMHB010034200.1:6820-17416 GCA_032359685.1 Pittosporum tobira | reverse complement strand
TTTTCAAAAAATTACTTATTATTTCCAATAAATTAATTATGAATATTACTGGAAAAACAAGATTAAAAATAGTTCAAAAAAGAAAATGGGACAAACAAATTTAAACAGACCAAAAACAAATTTAAAACAATATAAGTCGAACAAAATGAGTAGAAAAAAAGGTCCAAAATCCCACTAATTCAATTTGTCTAACCTTTTTTTTTTTTTAAATTATTAATTACCCTTAAAGTGCATATCCAAATAGCTTGGAAAGCTTCTAAATTTAAACAGACTTAATCGTATAATAAATCAACCCGACAGCAATGTACTAGCAATACCAACAACAGGGATTCAACTTAAAAGTATTGAGATGCATTTCTCCAGGGACATCAAAGGAGAGCTTTTCACCGTTTATGTGTAATTACATCATGATACGAAACACCTCTTTATTTATTACATTGATGACATATATCGAATTTAACTAGATATAGCAGAAGCCACTCACGATTTGAACATACAGTATAATAATAAACATGGAAAGAATGCATCTCTACTACTTCATGTATAGACGACACCATATGTACACGCACATCCGCTAAGAAACATGATAACCTACTTCTAGCATTGCATCTGTCACACCACTTGATCAATCTGAATTCTGCGTTCATGTTCTTCACCGTTTTCATGCTTATCCACCTCCACTGGTGCATAACTAATCTGTGTCCCCAGTAAAGTAACAATATACTGGTCAGATTTAGTTGAAAGATAGGGAGTGAAAACAAACATATAGGATTTCAGAAGGTGCTATATTAAGTTCCTATTTTATTTCTTAATAGATTTTTTTTTAAA
Organism: Pittosporum tobira; assembly: GCA_032359685.1. NCBI lineage: Eukaryota > Viridiplantae > Streptophyta > Magnoliopsida > Apiales > Pittosporaceae > Pittosporum > Pittosporum tobira. Next base: position 16,588 of record JAUMHB010034200.1, on the reverse strand, counting down.
AAATATTAATAGCAGAACCCCAAAGGGCAGAGCTTTCGCGATCAACCATCTGAATTGAATGAAGAAAGAAAAAATTATTCTTTGGGGGAGCTTTCTAAATCAACTATCTGACTTGAATGAAGAAAGACAGAATTATTCTTTACCAATCGATCCTGTTATCCTATTTTTAAATTGGTTTACTCTGCCGCAGGGAAGAAAGAAAAAATTACTCTATCCCTCAACAAGAAAAAATTACTCTATCCCTCAACAAATTGAAGGACAAGTAGGTAACTCGGAAAAAGAACATTATGCTTATTCCTAATTCCCCTTGTTAGGATATACCAAAAATCCTTGTACGTAGTTCCCATAAGTATTTCGGTAACATTTTCACCAAGGGTAATGAGCGCTAAAATGATGAGGAAAAGAACATGGTAAACTAAAAAGCTGAAAAACAAGCCAAAAAGAAATCACTGGAATTAAATAAAATAAAAAATTGAAATACATAGAGGAAAGGAGTAGAAATATGTACTGGAATGTCAACTGGAAATAGATTTATGCTCTTGGGATCAAAGCTGAAACCGCTGCAGAAAGACATGACAAGTCAAATAAATCAGTAACAAGACTGGAAGATATCAGAATTAAAATTATAAGTTGGAGGAATAAGAAGATTTATTAATAATATACGTTGATAATAACCAATGACCTGTTAGTTGACCAAAACTAGACCGTTATTAATAGTAATATACAACTATACCATTAAGTTCATAAATATGTGAGTGCATAATGCTAAAGTACTTCAAGGACATGTTATGAAAGCATAGATAGCAAAATCAGGAAATTTTATCAGCCTAGCAGGACATCTTTGGCCATAATATACTTTATTTTAATACAAAGAGATGAGCTCTTACTTCCTATTCCTTTGCGTAAAGACGGGAAAGGATTCAGGACCCACCTGCGAGACAAAACTAGCTGCCACACATACGGAATGAAGAACTCCTCAGGGTGGCTCTCTTGTTCATATGTAAAGCGTAACTGAGTGAACATCTGCCAGATAAGACGAAAATAGAATTAAGTAAAAAATGATAAACTAATCATAATTTTATGTTACAAATATTTTGAAACTTTGAATGTGCTGATGATACCTTAATTCCTTCACCTCGCCATGACCGGCAGTTGATAATTATGACTTGAAGTACTTTCTCCACTGACCATTCACCTTCGACTTTCTGGGCGTCCATGCGGCTATTAAAAAAATCTAACACCTAAAAGGGCAAAATGGTCCATGAGTAGTTAAAAAACAGGAATGAAAGGATAAAAACATATATTGAAAATCAAAAGTCCTAGAACATACATTGAAAATGTTCTCAAGCAGCTCATTGAAGCGTGGATGACTCCTGAAAGGCTGAAAAACCTCCTGCCTGTGCATAATTGCATAAACAACCTGCGCCATAGAGACAGTGGTGAAGATTTTTCGAAAGGAGCAATTAAGTTTCATACAGATATGACAGGATATGACAAATGAGATGATAAAATGATAACTACCTCCTTTTCAAAATTAGAGATACTTGTTACTTTTTGGTACGTTCCAAAATTAGAGGTAAATTTCTAGTATCATAAAACATCATGATATTTATCATTTCATTATAAATATAGATGAAATTTTGCACCCTTTCTAAGAAAAATTTGTTTAAAAATACTATCCTTTTATGTAAAAATAGTAGTTGTATTTTTAATGTATCTCTAATTTTGGAACAGATGGAGGATTATCTTATATAAGTATTATTATTAATACTTAACAAAATGATGATACCTCGGGATTTCGAGGCAAGGCGTAAGTCAGAATAGCATTTATTATTTCAAGCACTATTCTCAGGAAGTCGGTGTAAATATGCAGTTCCGTTGACTGCAACAAAAATAATCTAGTTTAGCAATACAAAATTTAGATGATGCTAATGAAGAAGCTTAAATAATGGACTAACCATGTCTTCCGGGAGACTGTCACCATCCCTCAATTCACCATTGCTCAACTGCATCTTATCATTTTTCAGCTCTGCTAATTTAGTGTACCTTCATACATCACATTTAAAATACAAACATGAGACCAAATTGCCATCCCCAAAAAGGAAAGTCAACCAACATATCAAAATCCAACATGTGAATTAAATAGAAAAGGCATACTTTCGTGACAGCATGTAGAAAAGGCTAACCAATCGTTGCGATGCATATGCACTCAGGCGATGGACATTCGGTGCCATGTTTGCCAAAGTAGCGAGACAATTTGTATGGAGATACACATCCTGTTCGAAATATGTTATAAAAAATTAATAAATTAATTTAAATTAAATAAATAAATAAAATAAAATAAAAAGCTAAAAGAAAAAAAAAATCAACTAATATGGATTTACAAGTCATACCCGCAGCTTAGATAGGTTGTACTTCACAGTCCTAATTAGGATTATGACCATGAGAGAGCCAAGAGACGTTTGGTGAAGAAGGCGCTCCTTGTACCATGGAACATTAGGTAGCATCTGACCAGATAAATACTTAAGTAAAAGCCTTCAACTTAGAAGCATCAATACAAGCCCGCAGCTTTAAAAAAATAAAAAATAAAAAGAAAAAGAAAAGAGAAGTTACCAGTTTGTGAATACTGGCATTAAAAGAGGAGTCCTGACTGAGGATAAGAATGATGATTAGGACCATATAGATTTGATTGGATGTCCTGTTTGGAGCATCATATAGTGTTTCCAGCAAGGGCATCAACTGTTGATTTCATTGAGACAAGATCAGATACAGCTGAGGGCAGTGACGTCATTTAAGTAGTACACATTTTTCGTACATTTTTCATACCAATGTCTCCAAATCTGTTCGCACCAAGACATACTCCAGAAAGTCTGAGTTCCCATAAACCAGTGAGTAAAGCAGTAGAACAGCCCCTTCGTCAGCCAAGGACCTGAAGATTAAATCCCTTATTAGATTGAACTCCAAAATCTGAACCATATGGTGAGGACAATTCATAAATGATGAATAGTTAACCATTATCCACTATGATTAACGTAGTTTTAAACATATCAGTGTTACCTGGAAGGTTAATCATTAGTCCCTCCATTCCACAAAAAGAGTCTCATCAAAAAATTATAAAATAATATAATGGAATACTCACATGCCAAGAGTATCAAAGAGAGAAGCAAAAGGTAATCTGACAAGGGGACCACCATGTACATTTCCCTCGGTATCCGCACGGTCAACTGCAAGCAGATAAACAGACCAAGTAAGCATCAAAAGAACATACACAACAGATATTGGAAGATAAGACTACAAGATAATGAGAGTCTTACATTCAATATCCCTAGCATTTTCTAAGGACTTGGAGTAAGGGTTCTCCGAGAAATAGGTATCTTCTTTCAGGACAGCATCTGAACTCGGTTTCAGCAGGACACATTTTCGATAATGGATAAGAGTAAGTAAAATATTAAGACTGCTGTCAGCCAATGGATTTCTAGAAGCTTCACCACTTGAACCAACAAAGAAAGTGAATGGCAACAACACCAAATTTGCTGCACGCGAGACATAAAAACAGCGTTTAAAGCTACAAAAGGAATATGAACAAAATGCAAACTTTAATGGTTTTAATATTCCAGAAGGATTTTCACACCACAATTTAACTTATTTTAGGAGAATTTTACACATGAGCATACCCGCAGCTGAACCAACTCTCTGTAGAACTCCAGGTTGATTTCCATCAGAAAATATAGCATAAGATGGAATACTCAAGGGGAACTGGGGCCTAGTGATGTAATTAAGAAGAAGCTTGTGAACACCCAAAGAAACCACACTAGGATCCTGCGCATACACCATCAACTGAATTTAACAAAAATATAATAAGAGATTTCACATATAATACAATACTATTTTCTTCAATGAAACCTCAAGCATTGCTGCATCAATAAATGGGTGGATATCATTTGGTCCTGGCGATGGCCCAGAAAGAAGCTGAGTAGACATGGCGACGAGCACGAAGTTAAGCAATTCATGGTGTAGGAGATATGTGTTGGGGCTTGTTTTAAAAAAAAACAAAAACAAATTAGGAACATAACATACTTAAATCTAGGCATCGTTAACATATAAATTATCAAAAAAAATAAACTAACACGTGGAATCCCAAAACATACCTCACATCTACTTTTCCAATAAAGCTAAGCACACTATGCATAAGGAAATTTTCAATACTTTCCTCTGCATTGGGTCAAAAGAAAGAAACATCGAAGTCAATGGACTGTCAGACAAATACCCATGAATACAAGAATCACTAGAGAAACTGAAAACTGGAATAAATTGGTTCCCTTCAAAATATAGAAACCAAATTCCGAGAAGGGCTCAATATAGATAATGCAGGCTAAAAGGTACAAAAAGCCTAAACCCAAATACATCTAATTATTAAAACATTATTGAATACTATAGAGTTAACTACTTAATTACCTCTTGAGAAATTGTTTGGTAGTTCCTCACTCTCATCCAAGGACAGGTATAATTCCTCAAAGGTGTCACTTTTGGCATTTTCAAATAAGTACTTCAGAAATACAGATGAGATGTACATTGCGTTAACAGCTTTCATCGAAGCTGAAGATGGCACCTCCAAAGTAGAAACTGATTCTTGCAAACAAAATGCTAGGTGGATTAATATCTTCGCGAGGTGTCTTGTGAAACAATTGTTCTGTGCTGCATAATGCAATATGAAGTAAACAATTAAAAATTAAAAATTAAACAAATAAATAAGATAAGCAGATGATATAAATTTAAGAAGAAAAAGGAAAAAGGACTGAAAAGTATGCAGTACAGGCTGATTAGTTCTCCTTTGACTTTAGAGGACTCACAAGGGGTTTCAAATCCAACGAGATGATAAGGAATATTGTTTCATATAATTGCAAAAGACTTGAAAAAATAGTTATAGACACTATCTTTAATTCTTCATCATCCTAATTCTAAATTACTCACGCAGAAATAAAAAGGGCTTGAAATTAGTTAAAGTTGGAACTACCTAAATAGAACATGTATACTCAAGTTGCAAATATTCTTTATAAGCTACATTTATCACATATATAATGGATTGTCGCATGCACATATACGGTAAGATAAAATGAAAATGCAACGCATGGTAAAGACATGGAGTCCTTTAAACTCCAGATAGGCGAAGCATTATTGATCTGAAACATAATCATAGACTTTCACTAACAAAAAGCTGTCACACCGAGGACGATTATTCAACAAAAGAACAGAAAAAATGTACAGTTTTGCCAAGACTGTCTACGTAATTAAATAGCCAAATTTTTTTCTCTGTTTTTCCTTTTTTATAGCTTATTCCTTGAGGCCTCTGTTGTTTCTCCCACCCCTTGGCGTTTAAACAGTCCAAGGGGATTGGAACAAAAATTATGCTCGTCTCACTTTAAACAAAAGAGAAAAAAAAAGGGAAAAAAATTCCTTCAGAAATAGTAAAACTTAAAACACTTGAATGATTAATTCAATTTCCTGAGAGTCTGTTAGGAGAGGTGTGGTGGCATAAAGGAGCGTTTGAATTGAAAAATGGCCTTTCAGAACCACAGAGTTCTTTAACCACAACTAGAAATTGACAACAACAACGAACCAATTAACCATTGGTGCAATTACTGAGATGCTTTTAGATTATATGTTTGCGAGTTTCTTCTTCTTTTTCTAAGGCAGTAACAAACCAATTAACCATTGATGAAATTAATGAGAGGTTCTTTTATGTAAGGTATTTGTGATTTTCTTCTTCTTCTTAGTCCGTAACAAACAAATTAACAGCTGGTGCAATTGATGAGATGCTTTAGGTTAGGTACCAGTGCCAAAATACTTTTGGAATAAACAGAAGTTTGGTGCTTTTTAAACCATGTTTGAAATTCAAATTTTTACTAAAATAGGCCAAACATAACTTCATTTTTTTTTTTACTTTTATTTATTTATTTATTTTAATGTTTGGTGAAGGTATATATATTGTTGGATATATGTTCAATAGGAGGCGTTATCTTGCTCCACAATTTAATTCTTTTGTTTCTCTAAATTTTCTGAGTTCCGAACATCTTATAACCTAAAAAAGAGACGATATATCAGCAATACTCATGAAATTTACAAATCACTTATGCAATTGTAAATCAAATACAGCAAACAAAGAGGATTGAATCTAAATGCACCTTTTTAAAACTAATTTCAATGCATAGAAGAGCTCAAAATTGCACAATAAAGTAAATTAGATAACGATGAATTTGAGGAAAAGGACAAGTGAACTACAGACCAAAAATTTCACAAGCTTCTCGAACACGGTGAGAAGGCCAATGGAGGTCAAAAGGAAGCTCCAGCAATTTCAGCCAGTAATCAGAGGTGATCGGAAACGACTTCTCACCGACAAATGTCCCGATTAGGTACTCCGCGGTGTCTTTCGGCCGATCGCTACTGCTCCAGCGCGGCGTTGAAGGCACGGCCCCCATTTTTTACCGCCTCAAGACACACTCCGTATATATAAAAAAAAATATAACCGCTGTATATATTTGTATGTATATATAAATATATATATCCCTGAAATTTATCACAGTCGCAACAAATTGGGAGATTTTTAAGCGATCTTATGGACTCGCATTACAAATTGAGAGATGCTTGGATCTTAAAGAGAGATTGAAAATGTTACGATTAGAGAAATTTGAAGGTACAGTGTGTAGAGAGGAGAAGATGGTTAGAGAGAAGGGGGTGCTTGAAAATGAAGGTTTTTGAAAGATTTGAGGCTTGCTAGAAGAGAGAGGGGGTAGTAAAACGACACAGAGAGACTTCCTCAGCGACTTTTGGCTTTTGGGATGATATTACTACGTCACCGAAAGCCAAAAAAAAAAAAAAAAAAAAGTTTATTAAATGAAGGAAAAAATGATATTTTGTAGACGATACTACCCTCGAGGAGGCTTTTTGCTCTTCTTCAGTTTTACATCAGTGCAAATAATTTGAATTTACTCAAATATGGTCATAGTACTCCATATTTCCTGTCCTAAAAAGAATAAGATTAAATATTTTTTTATTATTATAAGATAATAATTTAATGTATTATTTTTAGTTTATGATTATTTTTTATTTTTATTTTATGTCACATAAAATTTTTTTTATAATTATAAAATACACTTACAAAAATAATTTTTTCAAAAAATATATTTTTTTCTAAAAAAATAATTTTTTTAATTTATGTACTTTTATATTTTACTCATCTTTTTTTTAGACGAACGGAGTATTAATTTAAAAAATCACTATTTTTACAAAGTACGCATTTTTTAGTTGTTCCACAAAATTTTCTCCCATATTAGAAATTAGTGGGATCCACTCTCTTGCGAGAGAGGACATGCATTTGCCTTACTTTAACACTTAAACAAACTCAATTTTTTGGCTGAATTTAGATTATACTCCCTTTATTTCAAATTTAGAAAAACTTTCGAGTTCTATTAAATTAAATTTATAAAATTTTAAAATTTAAATTATAATAGAAATTTGTTAAATTTCAAAAATTCAAATTTTTTACGTAATAATATTCTATACATAATCTATAACATTAATTTTGAGTTTTATTAAAATAAAACAAACAAAATTCAAATATGAACTTGAATTTTAAGTGTGTGTGTGTATATATATATATATATATATATATATATAGCACATTATGATACTTAATTCTGAAATGAAAAGAATATATACATGAAAATATAATTTGTCGAACACTCTACAAGAATAATTAAAGGAAAGAAGTGGAATATAATTTTATCAATCAAAATTAAGACAAGAATGACAAACTTATTGTATATGAGCATATCTTATAAACCATCACTGCACGGTATAGGTAACCAATCATAATATAAATTACCCAATCCCAAAAAAAAAATAATAATCATAACACAAATTTTCTTGATTTCTTTTAATTTTTACGAGTTTACTATTGAGTTCTCCTAATTTAAGCATTAACATATTCTAACTATCTAAATTATTTTCTCAAATTGCTATTCAATAGGCCCTATCAAATACTATATCTTAGTTTTTTTAAGACCAAAAAATTTATAGCAGTAGAGTTAATTTTTTTTTATTGTCATTTTTTTTTTTACATTTTTAGTTTGATGTTTTATATAGATAATGTATGTTTTAGTTGACTATTCAACTTTTTTTACATGTTTAATTTTTGTAATCTAGTATAACTTTAAGAGGCCATCATAAATATATTATAGTGTATGCGGTAAGATCGATACTTTTAACAAAACGATAATATTTTATTTATTTTATTATGTTTTATTTACAAAATGACATCATTTGAATTTGTGATATATATTTATATATATCACAATATAATATATCATGAATGTCACATTGTTTATATATACATATATTTTTTTTATTTTTATTTTTATTATTACGAGTCAAAAATCAAAAAACCAAATTTACGAGTCGATAACACGACAAAAACAAAAGGCAAAGGAGGAAAATAAAAGCAAGTAGGAAGGGTGTGTTGGTCTTTGAAGGATTAGGTAGAGTCTCACGGTAATGGCGGGTTTGTTTCCTAGGCGATGACTCCACGCGGTGGAAGTGGAACTCTATTTGCATGTCGATCCCCATTACAAGTGACAAATTTACAAAGGACATCTTTATCTTTATTAAATTTTATTTATAAATTAAAAAAAATATTATTTATTAAATTTTTAAATAAATTAAAATATTATTATATTTAATTTATATTTTTTAAAATTAATAAAAATAAATTATTTTTAAAATAAATTATAATCACCTCTAATAACAAAGTCTCCATCGTTATTAAAGAGATTAATGTCCCACCTATTTATTTAAATTTAATGCAGGAGAGCTGGTCGACAAAACTGAAATAATTCTACTAGTATTACAAAATATACGACATAATTGAAATAATATACTACTAGTAGTACAACATATATGACGACATAAATCGTTTTAAAAAATAAAAATAAAATATTGAGTAGCAAACAATTGGATGAGAACCTCATTGAATGTCAAACAAATAAATAATAAGAATTACCTAATATTAAGTTATAGAAATATATGGAATCTTAGACAAACATAAAATTGGAGTTATATATATCTTGATTAAATTAGTTTTATTTTCTTTTTGGTAAAATATAATGTAGTACTAAATTATTTTTGAAATTTTAAGATTAAATTCTAAAATTCAAGTTTACAATTCAAGAAAAAACCGGTAGGTTGTTCGAGTTTTATTGATCAAGAATATACTTAAGCAACTATTTTTGAAATTTTAAAAACTATAAATTTAAAATTTTTAAAAATTCAAGCTCACATAAATTCATAAAATTTTAATTAATATGAATCTGAATGTTGTAAATTACTTTAAAATATTTAAAATTATTAAGATATTTATTATTTTCAATCATGTAATTAATTTTAAAATTTTATGAATTAACTTTTAAACTTAGTAAACAAACTTTTATTTTGAAATAGACGGGTAAAATTTAGAACATAAGTATTTTCTATTATGATTATGGGCTTGTTTGATACAACATATTTGAAAATAAATTATAAATTATTTAATAATCATATTATTGAATAAATGATTAATTATGTTTGGTGTAATTTTTTTAAAATAGATTATTAAATAAATTTATGAAACTTAACTTTTTAAAAGTGATTATTACGTACTTTAGCAACTTGTACAATCTAAAAATAACTTATTAAATAAATTGAAACAAATAAAATTCTAAAATAAAAAATTATAAT
>JAUMHB010034179.1:0-15265 GCA_032359685.1 Pittosporum tobira | reverse complement strand
CTTTAAATGGCAGATCTAATTATTCACAATTATTAAGAGAAAAAAGAAAAAAGAAAAAAGAAAATTGATTTTATTAAGTCTAGTTGATATCATAATTTTTCAATGTACGTTGTCATTTTTTTTTAACACACTGGGAATATATATATATATATTAACAGAAAGTGTCATTACAGAAGAACAGAGGCATACCTCCGCTATAAAACACAACAATTAGAACATATTATACAGACACGGTACGAACCATTACACCTCCTTGGATGTCAAACTGAAGACATCAATGAACAAAATCAGGAGGAGAGTTATAAATCAGGAGGAGAGTTATAAACAACATACACATCATCCTGAGACTCTGCAGCATTTGCCACATTATATATACAACTCATTATTTCTGGTACTGTATTTCACAGATTCCGTGGTTTGTGTTGGAAGTGAGTGGCATCGCTACCCATCTTCATTTTTCATTCCTGATTATGTGGGCCAAGTTCGATGGATAGATGATGGGTTCAGGGGTCTTCTTCCATTTCCATTTAATTCTACCTTGGGTGGCAGTTCAGCCGCGCCACCTTATTTTAACGACAAGAACAAGGCATCGGATGAGCAATATGTAATTAGATAACTATATCAGTTCAAGCTCATTTCTTCACCTTTCATTTGTATCATGTTTTCTTTTAATCAGCACTGATTTACCAAAATCAAATAACTATGTTAGAATGCTAATTTCTTTTTCTAAATGTTATTTTAACAGCTCCAGGATCTTGAGAGGTGCGACTTCTTGATAGAGTTGCAACTTCAACGGCCTTACCCTCCTCGAGGAAGTGATCTATCAAAGTGGGAGGTAAAGACTGACTCTCTCTCTCTCCCTCTCTCTCTCTCTCCATATATATATATATATATATATATATAATTCTCTCTCTCACGCACACCACGTTCTCGGTACATCACTCACAATTAAAAGCTTAATTTATTTTCTCAGGTTGTTGCCGCATTACCTTACCTGGATAGGGAACTCTCGCCTCCGACGTACAGGTCATTCTTCATCCCATGGCTTTGGGAGCGGAAGAATGTTTTCGGCATATACAAACTACTTAAGAGAATACCAAAATCCCAGCATTAACTGTTAATGCTAGGGTTTTCCAATACTCTGTACAACTTCTTAAGCTGAGCCACTTAACTGTCAGATCCCGAGATAACTACCGAGTCTGTGCTGCTGAGCCTTTTGCTTGTGAGATTTGGATTGTTCCAGCTAACACCCTTTTTTTTTACCTCTAGTCACACTTAATTGATTTTCTGACTAATTCATCTGTTACATTTATATGGATAATATTTCTACAAACACTGCTGATCTCAGTGGGTATTTCTCTCCAAGAGTGGTTTTGAATTTTTGGCAACCCATAAATTTGTCGTATCAAAATTAGTTCCTTTTTCTTTGGTCCGTCAGCAGCTCCCTCTTCTGTACAAGTGAAACTGTTGACATATAGTGTGTTGGTTGACTAATTTTTCTTTATATTTTGAATTTTTTTTGGGTAATAACTTTTTTGAAGGTTTAGTGCTTGGTGAGTTGAAAATCATGTCAAAGTCATACTCAGTTCTACTACGATTACTTCTAGTTAGCCGTTCTAAAATATAAAAATATTTTGTTAATAAAAATAAATAGCAAAAAATATATTTATATATTTGAGCCAAAAATTGACATAAGTCATTGTTTGTATACTATTCACTATTTATATTAGTTTTTATTTACATTTGTTATTGAAAATTTTATAATAATTTCTTTTTGAAAAAATTATAATTAAAAAATAAATAAATTTAGTAATTGCACACAAAAATTATATATTAATACTCTGTTTGTAAGTTTTTGTTTAAATAAAAGAAAATAAATAGAAAATAAAATAACAGAAAAAAATAAAACAGAAAATTAATAAGTTCTATCTTTTTTTTTTTATGCGAAGTATAATTGAAAAGCTTTATTTATTGTTTTGGCAAATTTTATTAATTTTGCCAAGAAAATTTGCCAAAAAAAAAGATCAAATTTTCCCCCCTAAGCTGAAAGAAACTAATATTAATATTCAATGTAATTTACTTAAAAATTTTAAATTAATCGAATTCAATTCGTATTCATATTCAACTTAATAATTAAATAAATTATAAAAAAAATTTATTTAAAATTAAATAAATTATACAAATAAAATTTAAATAAATTATTTTAATTTAATTTGACTCATTTTCTCTCTAGACAACAAAAAATTTCATCATACGATATTTCTGTTCATAAAAAATTTCGGCTCCAAGCCCAACAGAGAGAGTAAACAGTGCTACAGCCGGTGATTACCCAACACAAGGACCAGAAACGACAATTCCCACGTGGCATAAACTAGGGGCCCACCAAGTTGATGTCCATTACCGGTACCGGCGAAACTAGGTCACCAACCTCAAAGTACACAGCCATTTCTCTATCCTCTATCGACTTTTTCGTTCGTTTCAGAAGTGAGAGAAAGTAGTAAGTGAAGCTTAGAGATCAGCAGCCATGGCTTCCTCAACAGAACGCGAGACCTTCGTCTACATTGCCAAGCTCGCCGAGCAAGCTGAACGCTACGACGGTCAGTTAGTTAGCCTCTCTCTTTCTCTCTCTAGATCTCAAAATCTATACTTTAACATTTAGGGCTTACGGTTGAACATTGTTAAAAAATGAACTCTTTAATCATTTAATACAAAAAAAAGTTCCATCACATACACACTGATATTGCATCTGTAAATACACAGTTCAGTAACACTAAAAAGTAGCTGTACTGAATAATTTGTTTAAAGTTTGCTATTTCAAACACACTGATACTTAGATCGTGATATGTGTACATAGCTGCGGTGTACAGCTTTGATATCAGATGCGAAATAATGAAGCCTGTTCTTGCTATAAATTGATTAGCCAATATATATACTTTCTGTTATATATGACAGAAATGGTGGATGCAATGAAGAAACTAGCGAGGCTAGATGTGGAATTGACTATTGAAGAGAGGAATTTGCTCTCTGTGGGGTACAAAAATGTGGTGGGATCCCGCAGGGCATCGTGGAGGATATTATCATCAATTGAGCAGAAAGAGGAATCGAAAGGGAATGAAGTGAATGTGAAGCGAATCAAGGAATACAGGCAGAAAGTCGAATCAGAGCTTTCGAGCATTTGTAGTGATATTATGACTGTGATAGATGAACATCTCATTCCTTCGTGCACTGCAGGAGAATCCACTGTTTTCTATTATAAAATGTGGGTGAATTTGTAGCTCCTCTGGGTAGTGTAAACTCAGGTTTGAGTTTTGTTCATTTTTCTGAAGCGGTTTTGGTGTTCTATTGGTTGCAGGAAAGGCGATTATTATCGGTATCTTGCAGAGTTCAAGACTGGTACTGAGAGGAAAGAGTCCGCTGATCAGTCCCTCAAGGCGTATCAGGTAAATAAAAGATCTGTTTAATCAATGTTGTTTTATTTATCCTGAGGTTATTTATCCTGAGGTTGTCTTTCACCAGTTACACTCGTAGTTAAGCAAGAAGCTGTACTCATAAGTATTGGAATAGAAAGCATCTTGATTTCACTTTATAAGTCTGAAACTCCTATTTCTTACTTGACCAAGTTTACTTGCACATTGTTATTACTTCTAGTAAAACCTTGCACAATACCCGGAAAATTATTACTTGTAATGCAGCCATTGGTCTATTTATAGTAGTGAGGAGCTTTCTGACATAGATTGTTCTGTATGCCCTCATGTTTTTGTAATAAGAAAATGCTCTAATTTTGGGATTAAGTTCTCTTCATGAATTGGCCAGTATATGCATCGTTGTTACCCTTGTTCAAGTCTGAAAATTTGTCTATGTTGGATATTCGAAGCACCTTTACCTATGCATTGACCTTCTGTATTATTTAATACATTTGCAGTTGGCTTCCACTAGTGCAGAAACTGATTTATCTGCTACTCATCCCATCCGACTGGGTTTGGCTTTAAATTTCTCCGTCTTCTATTATGAGATAATAAACTCTCCTGAAAGGTATATCTAGGGTCTTAAGAAAAATATATTGATGTACACTACTTGACATTAAACGTCCTATTTTATTTTCTTAACAATGTGTCCCCTTCTCATTGCGTCTTAGGGCTTGCGAACTTGCAAAACAAGCTTTTGATGAAGCGATTTCTGAGTTGGATTCCCTGAGTGAGGAATCTTACAAAGATAGCACTTTAATTATGCAGCTTTTGAGGGACAACCTCACTTTGTGGACTTCTGACATGCCTGACGATGGAGGTAATTTTTTTATACATGATATCTGTAGTTATGTCACTGGTTCTTATCCATGTAAGGTTTATATAATTCTTCTGTCGTTTTGTATGTAGTCATTCTCCAGGACTTTTTCTCTACTGTTTAATGTTTCCATATGATGCACAACTGTAGAGAACCCTATCTAACACATGATCACGTGCTCTTTTGCATGTACCAATTCTAATTTGTATAAATTTTACCCTCTTTGCCTTTCGAAAATGTATGTAGGACGTCTAACTCTTCATTAATTTTCCGGAATTTCTTGTGGTATATATCATATAAACGGAGCTTGTAGTGGAATATCTTTTAACGGATGGTCTGATATCTGCAACATACTTCTAGCTGTTAAAAGAGTTTGGCTTCACAAAAGTGGGTCTGGTGGTTTATAATCCTTAAATCTAGTGCCAACTAACACTTTGATTTGGTTCTACTGTTCTAATTGGATGTTGTATATGTATGCCCAATACTTTCCTATTAATTGAAAGTGAGAATCTATAATCTCTGCTTCGAACCTACTGATTTAATTAAATGCAATCCTGTAAGCCTAAGTTGCCATTTGCGGTGAAGTTCTTTTCTCATTCTTCTTTCACGGATGGATTCCTGAGCAAAAATTATATAATTTCAACTAATTGTTTCTTTAAACCTTGCAGAAGACCAGAGGATGGAGATCTCTGCCAAATCAGGTGCAGGCGAAGATGCTGAGGTAAGCTTTGACATGTTGATTATTTTCTTTCCAATTCAATAAAGAATTTCTTTATTTGATCTGTTCACGATGGAACACCAAGGGCCACCTCTCATGAATGAATTTACAGAGTTCTTTCAGGTGGGTCATGTGCCCAAGGGGACCAGTTGAAAGATCTAAGATACCTAGACTCTCACGTATAAATTTAAAAAAATAAAACAAAAATAACTCTACTCAACTGAAATGCCCTGCCCTTCTCTTTATTAGTCATATAAACGAGCTTGATGGTTTCCCACTTACTATATTACTAGTAATTGATTTTTTTTCTTTGTGCAGTAAGTGGGATTGGAGCCTTGCATTCCTTGAAGAATTGGACCGAGAAGGATGACTCCTCTCCTCAAGTTGTTTGTGTTGTGTACTTCGAATTTATGACAGAGAAATTAGAATTTTCTCCATAATTGTTTTCATCTGACCACATTATCATTCCTCTAGATTATTTTTTTAATTTTTTTTTTCTTTTGGTACAATTTTTACTGTATAATTCTAATGAAGATGCAAAAAGTTCATGCTGACATTTATTGTTCTCACAATTTCTCATGATCTTTTTATCTTCATGTGTACGTTTACATAGAAATGCAGTGTAAATTATATTTGATTATTAATTAGAAGAAAAGTTGATTTAATTATATTTGATAATCATATCATAATCGATGCTGCACTTGTGTGAAAATTATTGTCTCCCATGCAGCTTCCTTGGATTCTTTAACCCGTGGCCCTTTTTCCCATTCTGTGGTCGTTCTTCACACGTTACCAATCTTCTGCAGCTCGATCTAGATTTTCGAGCGGTTGCTCAAGTATTTTTAGACGTTAAAATAACTAATTAATTAATTTTTAAATAATTATTAAATAATCATTAAATATTAATATCAATTAATTCATGAGTAATTATCATAAATGTTAAAACTCTCTGTCCATCTAATAAATACGCGTTTTACAACACTGCACATGGCGCATTTCATTTTTATTTTTTATTATTAGCATCCAAGCAGAAGAGAGATGTCACGCATAGACCATCCCAGTTAATATACTATAAAATAATAAGAGATATATAACTCTCTATCAAACCAAAGACTCCCCGATATAGTAAATGAAGAACAAGTCTCTCACAAAGCAAGATTAAAAAAAAAAAAAAAGTAAAAAATAAATAACCGTTGGACCTTATTTTTCTCTCGTCCATAGGCTCCTCTTATAAAAAGATGTCCATGCATGGTATCTCTCCATATCCGTCACCAAGCAATTCATTAAGAAGAAAGAATGGCAAGGACAGTCGCCTTCGTTGTCTCTGCCCTCTGCGTCTTGGCCTTGGCCAACTTCGCCCATTCCAGCGATCCAAAGGACCCTGAATTCTTCGTTACCGGCCGAGTTTACTGCGACACCTGCCGCGTCCAATTCATCACCCGAGTCAGCGAACCAATTCCTCGTAAGTGCTCTTATAATTTAAAACATAATATTAATAATTAATTTTAAATTATTTAATTTAATGACGTGTATGTTTATAAATATAACCAAACGGTTAGGGATTCGACTTAGAAAATCGATTGGAACTCGATTTAAAATATTAATGAGTAAAATATAGACACATTTTAAAACTCGACTAATATCAGTTTTATTTTTTTATTTTTTATTGAAACTCAATATAATTCATCTAAAAAACTCCAAACTACTTGAACTCAATTTGTATTATGCTTTGACTCAACAATTAAACGAACCTTAAATAAATTTTATTTTAAACTCTTTTTGATTTGTTAATGATAACATAATTTGAGCAAAACAATACTAGACTTGTTTGCACTTCTAATAACGTGTATATATGCATATATGCAGGTGCAAGGGTGGCAGTGGAATGCAGAAACCGTGAGAATGGGACAGTGACGCACAATGCTATGGGAGTGACGAATGAGCAAGGAGATTACAAGCTGCCGGTGAAAGGAGATTACGAGGAGGATATCTGCGATGTGAGGATTTTCGAAAGCCCAAGGTCAGACTGTTCTCAGAGTATGGCGGGCTTGGATCGGGCCAGGATTGCTCTCACCGGGAAGAATGGCGTGCTTAATAGTGACCGCTACGCTAACCCACTGGGCTTCATGAAGACCGACCCGCTACCCGAATGCACTGAGGTGCTTGATGAGATTGGTTTCTTCCCAATCCCTAGCTTTTAATTAATTAAATAAATAATTAAGATCATCCATCCATTTCATTTTCACAGTCAGCACCAAGGATAGAGTTAATGTCATAAATAATAATGAATTATTTGATGGAGTTGACGTCAAATAGTTCCATAATTAGGATATTGCTTTTATTTTTGAAAGAAAAAAAAAAAAAAAAAAAAAAAGTTGAATTCTTCTAGCTTTAACATATCTTGTAACGGATGTATTCATACTGTACCTTGCAATGTTTTAAAATTTTCAATGAATGCCTTTTTATCCTACTTCTTTATTTATTGTTGACATGGGAATCTAGATTATATGAATGTGTTTGTATGTTACTTTCATGTTTTATAAGAAAAATATGTCATTTAAAATCTTATAAATATTGAGAATTTATTATTTTTTTATATTTACCTTAAATCATAATAAGTACTAGTTAATTTAGTAGTAGTGACGTAAAAAAAAAATTAAAATATTATATCTTTTTATATTATTATTTAATAAAGACATGTCTTTATTTCTAAAAACAAAAAAATATGTATAAATGAGAATGTGTGCAAGAGTGAGTAGTAAAGTGTCAACCGCGTCATGATGCTAGTGAACTCTTACAAAATATTTTAAGTAATTAATATAATTTAAACTGAATATTTAGTATATTTACTGTTTACGTGTATCAAAGAAATCCTACAATTAAAATATAAAATAAAAAAAAATCAAATATTGACATGATAAAGTGGATAGTAAGATTTACAAGTACGTATATGTTTGTTTCCTAATAAAAAAAAAAAAAAAAAAAACACCTATAAATTGTCCTGCATTAATTTCGCGTCGAGCTTGTAAAAAATGTCAAGCGAACGGCGCAACGTGACATGATACGTTCTTAAGATGGTTAAAGTTTGGATGTTGATTTTTTTCACATTCTTTTTTGAGATTTATATATTTAGAAACAATAATTTTTAAATTATTTTTATTAAATAAAAAATTAATTTATACATTTAATATATCAAATAAGATAATTTAAAATTTTTACTTTTTTTAAGGTGTTCAAGCAGTGTACAAAAATTAACATTATCTAAATTTTGGACGACAAAGGTTTAGGATGAGAAAAAAAATTATCGCAAAATAACAATCGAAACTAAGAGATTTGTAATTCAAATCGGACGAGGGTACAAAACTTGTAATGCAACATTGTTATTCACTTATTCGAAAATAATTCAAATTTAATAATTTATTTAATAAATTGACATATTTATTCAAAACAACTTATATACAGATAATATACTTGTATTAAAAGTATTTAAGAGCAAATTCTGCTGTTTGCCTTTGTTAATGTAGATGATTTAGATATAAAATAAATATTTACTAAATAAGTTGAAAATTCATAAAAAATAAAAGAAAAAGCACATTATCACTATTTTTTTCTTTTTTTATGAATTAAAATATTAAACACCAATTATACCTTCTAATAATAAATTTTCTAATTATTTTAAAATAATTAAAAAAAAAACCTAAGTGTCACTCAGAAAGCAAAGTGCTAATGTCAATTGTAAATCTTTTAAAACTTCGACTGGACTTTGAGTGATGGGCCCGTAGCCACTTTCAGTAAAATGCGAAGCCCCAAAATGCAAAAGTAAAACACTACACATTCGCCCCGAAGTAGATATAAACCCCCAAATCCGACCGAGTCACAACACTGCCCACCGTTTTTCAAGTGAGAGAAAGTCCCGAAGCCATCGCACTTTCTCTCTCTGAAACCCTTGGTAGCGTATTTTGTAATCCAAGCTTCTTCAATGGCGAACAGCAACCTGCCTCGAAGAATCATCAAAGCAAGCCTCCCGATCTTCCTCGTTTTCCATTTTTCGATCTCATATCTGTGCAATCTCTTTCATTTTCGTCTATGTTTCGATTTTTTTTTTCTTTTCAGTCGATCATTATTTTTTTCGATTACGATGTTTTGACATGATTTTGATGCTTTGTATTGTTCAATTTTATAAAAACAGGAAACTCAACGTCTCCTCAGCGAACCAGGTAATCTCTCTCTGTAGATGCATATTTCTGTTTATGCGGCTTTATATTAGTTTACTTTATATCACCTTTACACATACATTTGGCTGATGTAGCCTGAGCTTAAGAATGCGTAATCTTCACTGTGATTTAAGCTATGTATTCTCTCATTTACTGCATTTTGAGCTATCCTGAGCTTTACGATATGAAATTCTACTGTATATAGTGTTTATCTTCTGATTCTTTTTAGTTAATGACTGTTGGGATTTATGAGCTTTAATGAACTTGTTTCGTTTTTGTGATATCTTCCTAAAAAGGCTTTTAATTGGAAAAATAAGATGATTTTATCTGGTTGGTGCAGCTCCAGGAATAAGTGCGTCCCCGTCTGAAGAAAATATGCGGTACTTCAATGTCATGGTACTTGGTCCGACACAGTCTCCATATGAAGGTAATTACCTAATAGCATTTTCTGTGTGCCAACAACACGTTTTGTTGCGACAGCTACACGCCAAAACTTGTTGTGGTTGTGATTTGCACAAATGATTGTTTTGTCGTTTTATCAAGGTTTTTGCATTACGATGTTTATTGTTTAAGTACAGTTTACTGTCTGCAAAGTGCCTGCCATTTCGTTGTTGGGAATTACTCCCTCGGTTAAAAATGTAAGACCAAGATTAACTCTTGTAAGTAAATTTGGGAATATATAGCATTGGCTAAAATATTTGATTAAATAACACCAGTACTTTTCAAATATTTGACAGTATTGACTATATTCAAATGAATACATATCGGTTTGGAACTTGCAAATAGACTTTCAAAAGTCACAATGCTCTTACATATTTTGGAACAAGGAAACTTAAGATTTGGACATTTTTTGAGTCTGGATATGCTGTGTATGCTGTTAACTGCAAAGAGTTGTCACATTAGACTAGATATAGTTATTGAATCAGTTTCAGCGCTACGTTATTTTGGTGGCTGGCTGGAGCTATTGTTTAGGTTGAGTTGGAATGTGATAAGACATGCCTGATTAGTTATTTACATTTTTCATGTTGAGAAATAAATGCTTATCCTATTTCTGATTCTTACATCTCAATACCTGACTTTTTCCCAATGGAAATGCATTAACTATTATCCTTAATCTCTGGGCTGGAATTGGTAGCAATATGACAGAATTTGAATGTGGTTCAGTCTCTAAGAGGCGTTCACAATTGCATTACTTGGTACTACTGGCACCCAAATTTAGATGTCTTTATGTTTTGAGAATATCCCAAAATTATGTCCGGATTTATACTACAGGTAGTATGTTAACATATTACCTGCGAGTTTAAATGTGTGGAGGTGCATGAACGACCACATTTTTCACCCATAAATATGTATTATTTAATTATGATCAGTCCTAGAAGGGTAAACATTCCATTAGATAATCTTTACACCGACTCGTTACTTGCTTAAATACTTGTTTGGAAGGGAGTTTCAGTTCTTCCTAAGTTTTTATTTCGCATTGTTTTTCAACATGGTTCTTGTTCTGTGCAGGTGGGGTTTTTAAGCTGGAATTGTTTTTGCCTGAAGAATACCCAATGGCTGCTCCAAAGGTATATCGGTTTGTATTGAGAAGATAGTTCCCATATAAGGCTCTTTGTTAATATTTTACATGTTTCTCCTTCTAATTCCCATCTAGCTTGATGAAGCTTCAAGATGGGCTTATTCTCTAGAAAGAAAAATCAAGATGGTCAAGGAAGTTTTTGCATTTAACAGCCATCTGTATATGCTTTACTGTTCCCGGTTGATTAAATGTGATAATAGTGTTTATAACAATGGTTTAAACATGAGTATTTGCATTGCCAACTTTAAGTTCTTCCATAGTTATTAAAGCGCAAGGCGCACCCGAGGCGCAAAAGTCATCTGGAGCCTAGGCGCGAAGCGCGCGCTTTATTGAAACGAGGCGCATAATAAATAAAATATGTAAATATATTATAATTAATGTAATTTTATAATTTCTTTATCACTCACGTGAAAAAATAACTACAAAATAAATTCATAAATTAAATTACCATAAACCAAGAATGTATTCAATCATAAACTAGTATTTAAAATAGAATAATAGATAATAACCAAGTTAAGCTCCAAAAGCTTAGTTCAAAGGGTTTATTAATTCTTTTTCTAATGTTCTTGTGCATTCATTATTTTCCATCCATCACTACTTCAATCTTCTTCTTCATCTCCCTCATCAAAATTAGGGACAGTCTCTTGTGGTGCTTCATATTCTTCCTCATCTTCATCATCTTCATCTCGGAGACGATAATTGCTCAAACTAGTAGCATTAGGAGTGGAAGCATTTGATCTTGATCTTGATCTTGGAGAGTAAAGAAGGCCGCCGTTGAAAACCCTAATGATTGCATGAGAAATGATTGCATGAGAATTGAGAAGAAAAGCTCGCGCCCTTTTGTATGGATATCCAGCTCCAGCAGGTTTAAAATATCGATCGTCTGTTGGACTTTTTTTTTTTTTTTTTTTTTAAACTGGTCGCTCAGGGAGGGCCTAGGTGCGCCTTGGTTGAGCCTGAGCCTTTGGAGTAAGCGCTAAAAGCGTGCTCCTTTCTTTCTGCGCTACGCCTCGCTGGAGCGAGGCCCAAATATTGCGCCTCGCCTCGCGCCTAGGCGCGCTTTTAATAACTATGAGTTCTTCTTGCTACATATACTATCTCAATCCTTAGAAATTGCTTGTGGGTTACATGCCTTGCCTTGTGAGTGATGTAGGAACTAGGATAGAAAACATGGATGAGTTGTTTCAGTCAAGTATTGGAGAATCAGAGAGCATGTATGAATTTATCTGATGTCAGTAGGAGATCTTTCTTACTTTCTCTTGTACAATGTGATAGCTATATAGGAATGAGAGAATTACCAACTAAATAAAATATATGGAGGAATAAAGGAGAATTCAACAGCATCAAGTTAGAAGTTTTTCTTGTTGGTCATTATTTGAATCCCTGGGCGTGTGGAAGCATCCAAATTATACGATAATCATGGCTTAAATAACTACCCCCCCTCTCTCTAGGAAACCCTCTCTGACACATAACTTCTGTTCTTTCAGTAAATTTTTAATATTCTACGGTGCAAGTAATTTTGTTTTGTTGTTTAGGGTCAGTTATGACATGCCTTCACTCACTCAGAACAACGTTGGTAGGTTTAATGAATAACAATTAGATAAAGTGATAAACTCTACTCGTTGTTTAGTGGTCCATGCATCTTATTGCCTCGACTTGACTTCAGATTTAGCTGATTGATGTGAGAGGTTGATATTTAATATGTGATACTTTTAACCGTTGAAGATTGATCTTGCGCATGCAACTCCAAGGCTAACAAGTGCCAAAATTTAGTTCAAGCCATTTTGTTTGATTAGACCACTCTAGATCGAGTTAGGGTCCTCCTGCATTTTCTTCCCTGATATGTTCAGGAGTGGAATGACTTTAATTGATTGTGCATGTTTTCCCCTGATATGTAGCAGTGCAATAAAAAATGGCATGATATTGATTACACGTGTGCATATACATGATTTTCATCATGTAATGCATGTTATCTTCAAGGTTTGCATAGCTGGATATGCTAGATTAACATATTTATTTAATGCTCGTCTTGTAACAGGTTCGGTTTCTCACCAAAATATACCATCCTAACATCGACAAGGTTTGATATGCTTACACCCAATTATTATTCGTAGGTTTCAGCTTTGTGTTTCTTGCTTCTTATAGAGTGGGTATCTGGTTGCAGCTTGGAAGGATATGTCTTGATATTCTAAAAGACAAATGGAGTCCTGCTCTTCAGATTCGTACTGTACTCTTAAGGTAAAATAGTTATGTTGTGACTTTTTATCCAAGAAAGATTGTGTCAAATGCAGATAAAGGTAGTACTCTTCCTCTTCAGCCAAAAGAGAGAAAACATGTTGATTTTTAACTTTCAAATTAATATGTCGGCTTCTCATTTTATTTTGTGGTGAGTTTTTCATCTCAGTTAATAATTTTGCCAAATATTTTTTCTCAGCATTCAAGCCCTGCTGAGTGCTCCTAACCCAGACGATCCACTCTCTGAGAACATTGCAAAGCATTGGAAAACAAATGAGACTGAAGCTGTTGAGACAGGTATACTGCCAACTTTGTGGTTGTTACATGTTTTACTGTATATTTTACATCATCAAATTGCTCATACATTAATTTGATCTTTACACGGCTACGATTTATGTTAACTATGCAGCGAAGGAATGGACCCGTTTGTATGCCAGTGGTGCATGACGATTTCTCGGAAACTGGAATTTCGCCAAAATAATTGATATGGGTGTATTTTATTTACTGTTGAAACTAAATGAAAATATGGAAAAAAACTGATGATGCTTGAACAACTAGAGCTTAATATTCTCAAAGCATGTCGTCTGATAATGGTTTCCTGACTACTATAACTTGATGTTGAAATTGTATAATGCGATCAGGTACTATTGTCCTTGATTTTCATATAATTGTTAAGAGTTTAAACTTTTGTTTTGGACGTTTTTTGATTTAGTTTTTACCAAGTCTTTATTGAGATTATAATATGTTATGTATTTATTTTGTTTATATATTTTTAACTTTTTTTTAAGAGTTAACAAATTTTATCAAAAAAAATCAAGTGTATGCAATTTATATTTATGCATTGGTTGAATTTTTTATTTATTATATAGTAAAATACAATAAATGTATAATATATGTTATAATATTTTATTTTATGTTTGAGTAATGGATTTTGTTTTTAAAAGAGGAAAGAAAAAAAAACAATCTTAATGAACTCTGCATAGTCTAAATAATAAAAATATATGATCAAATTGTAGACTTGGTAAGATAATCAAATTTTAAGACAAACAAATTGTAGACTTGGTAAGATAATCAAATTTTAAGACAAAATTTTTACTTTTTGTCTCTTTATATGTATAGTAGTAGATGTGAAAAATGTCCAAAAATTTGGGATTCACTTGGTTCGTAGTACAAATAATAGTACTCGTGCTGCTCTGTAGAGATTATATTTGCGAACTTCAAAAAATATTTTCATTTCATGTTAAATTTGAGAGTATGCATGGGGGTAATTTGGAATATTTTTGGGGCACTTAAATTTAGAGACTTAAATTTACTGTAAATTTGAGGATACTGTACATAGATGAACCTAAAATTGAAAAATAAATAAATAAATAAACAAACAAACAAGGAAAATTGCAAAGGGATCTTTATGGAAAGGCGACTTCATAAACATTTCTCCTCTTTCCCTTTGGTCATGCTATACTTCTTGCTATGCATTTCTGTTGATTTACTTCTTTTCTAATGGTAAAGGTACATGAAACACGGATGTAAACAGTAAATAATTGGCCCCAAATTTTGCTTGAAACTAAAAATAATCCAACAGAAAAAAAATCAAAATAGACGAGTACAGTGTAGAATGACTAATAAATGGAATCTATATTTCATATATTAGCAATCTCATTGATAGGTCATTTTAATTTTGTTCAATAGTATTTGAGGATATTTGCAAATTATCTGTTTCATAAAAGGGGTTATTTGCAAATTTTGAGGATATTGTTTTGGAGAATTGGTATTTAACTTCAAATTTTTTTGTTCACTCTTTATATATATATATATATATATATATATAAAGAAAATCTTGTTGCATACTAATAGTGTAATTGATGAAATTTGAAGCTCATTTATTTTCCACTTTTATATTTGTCACATTTTTAGTCCGAGAGTGATAATTGCTTAATGTTAATGGTATGTTACTACAATTGTATCATTTTTTAGTCATCAATTAATATAACATATAAATAAACAAATACTAAATCGGTTTTGATTCATTTACCGAGTCAATTCAATGTTATTAGTTTTAAATGTACATTAAAGTAACTCACAAGTTAACTCAATGAAGCCTCTTCAATGAATCTTAAATGTACATTAAATTAACTCCCAAGTTAAATAGTATAAGTGTGAAAACCCAAATATTTGAGAATGATTTAATAAATAAAAATCTTCCTTTGTTATTTCTCTAGTCAAATTATATTTCGCAAT